>JABFQC010000053.1:0-42958 GCA_022817085.1 Psilanteris sp. ZL-2020
CGGAACGCAAAAGACACGCGTCATGACGCACGTAAATATACAGGCATTGTATGTCGCTACGTACGTCATGACGCGCGTCTTCGGCGTTCCGTCAGTCCGTTTGCGTTCATTGTGAATGATCCTTAAAGCCGCCGCGCGCAATGGCTGACGAGCTTTTCCGCCGAACGTTTATGACGAAAACTATCCGCATCGGGCATTCGTGGTTCCGCGGCGGAAAACTGGCCGCGCGTCGCAAAGCCGAGCGCGGCCGGCGATAAAAATAAATGCGAACCAAAGCGACGCGAACTGCGGTTATGCGCGCGACGCTTAACCTGGATGCTCGGCAGAAGCCGCTCTCGGTATCAGCGCGCGATTTCGAATTCAGATCCCGGTTGGATTAAAGGCTATCGGAGATTTGACGATAATTTGATACAAAACTCCGATCCGAGCACGTCGAAGTCGTCGGCATAAATTTGCCATGCGTCTGCGGGAGCAGAATTCCTATTCAGGCGTTGGATCCGTTTTCCCGATTGGAATCGTCAAAAAAGCTGACGTGAAATGTCACATTCACCGACGGGGAATTTTCATTTTACGCGGGTAATCGGGAATGACGTTCCAATTTCCTTTATACCGATTCCGACCTTGCGATCGATACCGCGACGGATAATAATTTATTCGATTATTTGCATCATTCAATTATCATCATTTTATTGTTATTGCTATTGTTATAAATCGAGAAATATTCGGTAGAACGGAATATTTTCCCATCTTTTTTTGTCTCTCTTTTTTTTCTCTAGAATTTCGAATGCCCTTATTTCAAAAACGCCGTTTCCCTAAAAAGCCGTGAAACGAAAAACTTAGAAATGAACCGTTGTTAAATGCCAGCAACCGAGCAGCATATGTTTACTGTTGCGCCGGCATCGGGCACAACACTGGAACGCGTGTTTTCAAAGAGTTTCCTAATCAAAGGAATTTCTCGTCTCTTCCGTTGCACGAGGATCGGCTTATGAAACTCGTTTTCTTTTCGAGGTTAAACGATCACGACGGCGATTAATCGTTGATTCGGGCGCTAGCGTTTAGCGAGTGGGAGTGAGGATCGTCCGAGGATCGCGCTCAAGCTGTCCGTTCGACGCGCGATCGCGCGGTTATGATCCCGAAAATCCGAAATAAGTGAATCATTTTGTCCCGCGCACGCATTCCGGGCATCACTCGCGCGTGAAATGCGCGCAATCGCCATCGTTTCCTGCCGGTGGGCGGGATAGTGGGGGAAGGGGGGGGCACGCCGTGACCTAAAATAACGTCAAACTGAAATGTCGGAGAAAAATGCCGCGCGTTCCAAGTTTTTATTGTCGCTTCCATGATATTCCGCGCGAAGGAATTGATGATACTGGATTATAACGCTCGTCGGCCGCGCGCGGCACACCGATTCATATCGTAACACTTAAAACTGCGAATAGAAATTCCGACTTTCACGGGCGATCGAAATGTTGAACGCCATTGTCTCGGGATCAATTAAACACTTCGGTCGGGAATAGGGCGCGGGGGGCGGGGGATAGAAGGGGTACTGATTCGGCGCTTCCTGCCGGCCGAAATCCGTCTAATCGGAGCGATCCGACGAGAAATATGTATTTCGTTCGGCGTAATAAAGAAGTGAAAGAATTTTGTGCCGAGAGGGGCTCCCTTTTCTTTGCTCCGAATCGAGAATTCCTCGTTCGAATTTGAATACGAAACATTTTGAGAGGCAGGATCTTCGAAGGGAAATTGTGCCGACTTGAAAAAAGTCGTGGACCCATTTGTTGTCGTCGCGGTTATACGCGATTAGTTTGGAACGAATGCGCCGTTTTCATTGCCCGGACGGTCGCGGCAATCGTTCAATTCGACCAGCAAAAATATGCAAATGCTGTATATATATATATGTCTGTTACGACCGTAAAACGACGATCGCACTGTACGCTCGGGTTCAATGTCTAGATGAAGGAATCCGTCTCGATGCAAAACTGTTTATTACCAAATCGTACAACGGGAGCCGACGTTGGACGCTTTATATTGCTGGTTTAAAAAAAACCGGGTTAAAACGTTGAATTCTTTATACGTCGTGAAGAGTATAACGTGAAAAAAGGTGGCTACTGTGCTCAACGGATTTGACAAAATATTCCATTTGAAAAAAAAGTGAATGGACGAGCGTCGAGAGTTGCCTAATGTCTGGCCATTAAATATATATATATATATATATATATACATATTCGTTGCACGAGTATTATTAGTTATAAGCATAAGATTAATATTGAGCAACTTGTCATTCACTTTCAGATGTATACTATATATGCTATATATATATATATATATATAATATTATTTATTTACTCATCGTTCATCCATTAATTTTATTTATTTGCATGCACGCGCGCACGCATCGACGTAAATAAACAAACAAATACACATAAATAAACACATGGAATCTGGCGAGTATCTGCAAGATACCGAGGGTACACGATGTTTGTGGGATAGTAAAGAGTGTGGGTCGCGTTAGCGGACAGTCATGGTGATTCGAGAAGCCAGGCGAGCGAGCCTGCTACAAGAGATTGGAATGTTTGCTGTCCAGCAGCGTGCCTTTCTTAGTCCCCCATCTCTGCGCCGTGTCTCTTGCTCGTCCTCTCTCGTTCGAAAATCACCCGCAGCGGGCGGGGTGAGGAGGGGAGGGGGCTCCGAGCGAGAGAGACAGAGGGTTTCGCGCGATTTCCCCTCCGGGGCCCTGGCACTCTTAATGCACCGCGGAGAAAAGATACGGGCCCTCCCCGCGTTCCCTCGACCCCCCTCCCCCGCGGCCTCGAGCACGTTCAGATAGCGCGCGCTCTCTCGCTCTCCCTCGCCGCTCGATTTCCCCGCGCGCGCCGCGACGCGCGAGCATCCGTCGCGCTGCGTCCTTGTCGCTCCAACGGTATATTCCTCGACGTAGTGGCTACCGGAGTTACGCTCGTAGGGCCCCTCAACGACCCTCGAGAATTCCCGAAGACCTCCGAAAACGCGCGACTTGTCGGCACGCCGATGCCGCAGCGATCGTGGTCTCATAAAGCGCCTCGAAATATCGCGATTAATTTTCGGACCGCGTCTATTCCTGTCCGCGAAACGCGAGAAGGACAACAAGGAAGGGCGGGAGAAAAAAATTGGAAAACCAAAAAAAAATCCAAAAAAAAAAACGGCAAAAAATTGACTATTCGCTATTATAGCGCGCTCGAATTCCATCGTTCGACGTGCCTTCGTCAGTCGGGCTGCGGCCCTCATGGCGAGAGCATTAACAAGCTCGTCCAATAATAGAAACAATCCGAGTTAAACGCTCGCGAAACATTCAAGCCCGTGCGCTCCATTCGGGCCATTTTTAACCATAAACCATTCGCTCGGAAGCCTTGAATTCCTTATCCGATTTTCCATCGCAAATTTCGTCAGATGTTTGGTCGCGCGCGCGAACCCCGCGACCACACGTTACTGGAATCAATGCACCCAAAGTCGCGCGCACCTCGGTCCTCTGGTACCGAAGCGCAAAGGTCGTTTATTTGCGAGATACGAGGAGCGAAATGGATTCATAGAACCGAGCTGAACCCCGTGCCCTGCGTAATTGGCGTATCGGTGGCTGACCTCGCGGCGTAACCTCTACACTCGTTGGTCGTTAAAATACGCGCCGTTCGTGGAAGGACCGTTTTTTCTCAACGCCACGCGGCGGCTTCTCCGAAAATGCTGCCTCGTCTTTGTGCCCGGTACAAATTTGATGTGCTTATTTAAGTCTTGATAGTTGCCAAATATAAAGATGTACGATAAAAATAATATGGACCGTTTTGTGCCGAGAATACCGAACACTCCAGTTTATGTTTCAATAAAGACCGCGCGACGCCGAGAAAAAGAGAAAGAGAGAGCGAGGTGCGTGAATATTATATTGAACATCGCAAACCGGGGGGCTTCATCTTTTCCACTCCGTTCTCTTTTCCGCCGATTTTTCGCCGGCCGCTTAAGCGCGCGTAATGAGTTATGCAAATGCGTGCCGTCGTTTCTTTGTTTCGCCACTAAATCAGCGGCACAAACGGCGTGTGTTCCATAACGGCGCCGCTGACTCGCCGGCCAAATTGATTAAGCCTCGTTTTGTAATAGACTTGGACCGCGCGAGCGTGTCATTCCATATTCATGAAGCGGATATTAAATCCGAGAGGCAGCGCGGCAGGCCAAAAATTGGTACCCACAAGGGACCGTCGCGGTCCTGCGCGAAACCAGAGCTCGCTCGGGTCGAGGCCGAAATCGGTCGTTCTGATTGATTCGATCGGACGGTCGTCTTATTTATACACGCATATATGTATCCTAATGAGCCTTCTAAGCCTAGCCATCGGTACGGATTTAAACGCTCGGCATTACACCTGTCAGGTTGTTTCGACTTAACGGTGCCTCGCGCGCACACCTGCGACTCGTTTCCCATTTGCAAATCGTCGCGGCGCGTTTCTCGTTTGGTTTGCGCTCGAAAAGTGTTGAGGCCGGTCAGTGGCGACGACCAGCTGGTTGCGTTAACAAAACATAATAGGTCGTCGTGAAAAGTTGCCAAAATCAGCCGTCGATCAATGCGACACGCTGCGCGTAGCCGCTAAGAATCGATCGATTCGTAAGGACCGAATGCGTTCGCAGATCGATGTCCCTGTCTCTTAAATTATCCGCCCTATTGAAAAGTTGGATCGGTTCTTGAGCTTGGAGTTCATTTCGAAATGAACTTGGCAATTGGTTCGGACCTGACGGCTGGTTCTCTCGTCATCGGGAATCCACGCATGCGCCTGATAAGGATCCGTAATTTGCTAGGAATGCGCGGAACGACTATCCCCCGACTTGGCACCGGAACACCCACCCCATTCGATAAATTTTCAAGTGTAAATATACCAATCAAATTTAATTAGTTTCGGGTCATTAACGATCGGTGCCGGTCGCTGCCCACCGCCGCACCGAGCGATCCGCGCAAAAAGCCCAAAGTGTCATAACTTATTGAGCGCCGCGTTCTGCGCGAACCTCGGGCCCCGCGTGTATTGGCAGTCATTGCTCGATCGCGCGAGCGAACGGGTAAAAATAATTGGCAATTAACATTCCCGCTCATCCCGGTTATGCCTTGCCGAGCGCTTTTGAAGCGCGCGGTATCTCAAAAATGTCCGCGTCAGACCGAGGAATCCTGATGCGCACGAAATTCGTGGAATTTTTGGCCCGTACTGACAAAATTGTCCGGCCGAGCGAGAGCCGCGGCCCGTGACGTTCATTTGTTAAACGGCGAGCCAACAAAAGCGGTGATTTGCTTCGCGCTGCCAACGTTCGGCGCTGACAAACTGCCGATGCGGCACCGATCGCCGATTAGGTCCAATTTGGGCGGCCACCGCGCCGATGGACAAAGTCAATCGGCAATTCGAAATTCCGCGCATAACGCGGGATCTCGCAAATTTAACGTCTTAAATAACCGCACGGGGGCGGTGAAGGGGTGGATTGCGATATCCTTTGCGGACGTTAACGGAAGTTTGCTCCTGCGGGTTCTTTGAGACGATCTTTTTGCAGGTTTATGTGTTGCTTATTACTACAAAAAATGACGTTTAACTAAGTTTTTTTAAAACATTGTACGGCGCCAGAGCAAAAATGAATATCATGAAAGTGACTTAGTTAAGATACCTAAGTCTTATTGCAAGAAGACTTATTTTATTTTATAATTCACTTCATAAAATACATTTGTATATATTTATTGTTCATTAAGATTGGTTTCTTTCATGATACTTACTTTTACAGTTCATCGAATAAAAAATAATATCTATTTGATTTTGAATAAATTATGTATATTGAAGCTATATACTGTATCGTAGTTTATTGTATTATTTCTTTAGAGTCCTACTTTTACTGTTTGAATCGTACTTTTTTCAATCCTACTTTTCTCTGCGTAAAGGCAGGTGTGCTTCAGTATGTGGAATGACCACTCTGGATTAGAAATTTCGAGTCGATGATTAAATTTTGAAATTGAATTATGGCGACGCATTGAAACTACCGGACTGGTGCTCGCTGCGATTCCGTCTCAACGGCATGTGTGCGAAGACTGCGAAGCCGAAGCAAAGCAATTAAGCCGCGGGTCCATCTCGAGTTATGTAATCACTTCAATCCTGAATTCATTATTAAAAAAATGACCGTAAGAATTCGACAAAGGCATTTGCTTCCAGATGTCGTCGTCATTTCGTTAGACTTTGTTTTGGTCCCGACGAGCGAACCGCTCGCAATTAAGTCGATTTGTTTTATATTTCATGCCGTAAATCTCCAAGGACCCGTTCGGATCTTAACCGGCGCGACAAATGGCGATTCGTTAAAAATATTTCTCGCAGCGATCGGATACAAATTAGCCGATGGATCCCGAGTGCTGCGCGCGTGAATCACCAAATCGCAATTGCGCGTTATTCCGTATATACATACGTAAGAAAATGACACAAAGAAAGAAATAAAGAGATGAAACGAATAAATAAAATAAAATGTAACCCAACCGTACCAACCTAACAAACCAAAACCAAACCAGATGCCTCGGACGTTAATCACGAAATATTTGGAGACCTGCCGACTGGCGTTGCACGAAATCCTGCGTCCACCTGCTCTTGAATCGCGCCTCACGACAATCGCATTTCGACGCCGACTTGACGCTTGTAATTCAGATCGCAATTTGTCTGGACCCATAACCCGTTGCGATTAATGAAAGCATTTATTCTGGCTCGTAACTCGGATGGATCGAGTGTATTTCAGTCGCTGCGAGCGGCGTCTGCGCACCGCGGGACGCACGGCAAATCCGAAAAGCCCGCGGTTTTAAAGGGACGCGCGCGGCGAATGAACACGCCCGACCCCGAGCGATGGCACGAAACGGGGTCTCCGCGGGTTTTCCGCGTTTCAATCATTCAATCATTTCTCGAAACATTTCCACTTGCGCCTCGACAACTACGAGCCGAGGCATTTACATTGGAATGGAAGTCCCTCATCGTACTACGATATTGTTAATGTTAATGTGTGTGTGTGTGTGTGATGCTGCAGTGGTATGCGCGTGGAGTCGGTGTAGGCGCAGCGCTACGCAATGCGTGTGAAAATGCGTGCACACGTGCACTTGTGTGTATGCGTATGTAGACGCACACACACGCGTCTGTGTGCATGAAATCCACAGCACTATCGACGCACTAATCACGTGCGCACGTTCGCACACAAAGAATATATTTATATCTGTAGCGAGGCTGTACGTACGCTCGCACGAATACTCGCGAAACTTCGAATTGCCGCGAGAGTGGCGTCGTGCACTTGTCTATTAACTCAGTTACTATAAATATGCAGCCCCTATCGATATCGCGCGCACAAATTGTCATTCAAGCTGTGCCGATTCAAACCCAGCGACGAGCAAACGCGTTGCGAAATCCACGTTAATGGCATCGCGGGCATGCAAGGATCTTCGATTCGAGACGGATGGTACCAAAGTCGCAGGAGGAATTAATTGAACTAGTCGATGATGTGAATGGTTTTCACAAAAATTTACATCACGTGGAACGACGGTAATTGAGAAGTTGTTCGCGGTGAAAAGCTGCGAGCATCATTTTATGCCGAGCGGCAAGTTTTTGTTTGAAGCCGACCCTCGAAAAACAGGGATCTGTTCGTCTGGGAGGAGCACCTGCCTGTGTCGACGTCAAGCGTTTTCGTTTGAATTCAAAAAATGAGCGTTTTCGCGTCAGAGCAATTCGCGCAAATCGATTGCAGTAAAACTTTGGTGCAGCAAATTGCACGCTGTACGAGTTTGATGGTCGTGGACAGAAAAGAATAGTTGATTTTGATTCGGTCAAGAAAGTGGTATTTTTGGCGCCACCTGTTCCCATTTCCGCGCGGTATTTAAGGCTGCGCTTTCATTTGAATGACACGTGCCTCGGAAGCAGATGCACTCGAACGTAAGTTTGATATTACGCGTCAACCCTAAACTTTCCCGAGTCGGACGGGCTTCAAACAATGATCGCCGCTACAAAACACACCCGTCAAAACGTTGGCCGCGTCAAATCCCGAAACCAAATTTGTTTCAAACACTCGCGACTAATCCCCACAAATGGAGTCATTTCTGTCCAAGCACTTATCGAACTGCCCACTCGACGAGCCGTTGAATACATTTGTCGTGCTTACAATGGCGTTGGGCATTTTAACACAAAGAACCGTCTTAAAGAAGAACAAACTTAACTCGAATGTTTGTGAATACGGAATATGGCGCGAATTTTTTTGTCGTCAAATTTCTAGATTGAGAAAAGCCAATGAAAATATTTCATTGGCGACGATCTAAGCGATAAAATGTAACTACTAAAATAAACGTGCGATGTACGTGTGTATCACGTACAGTAAATATAATCAGCGTCGTATTGTGTGTATTCGATTTTGTAAAGTTTATGTTGATTTTTTGCGCAAGTGATCGTATGAAAAATAAATATACACAACTTGACGGTAAGTATAACCTCTAATTCTTTAAACAAAAATATATACTTATAAACATCACCACTCGTCACACCAATCACTATGATTAAAATAATCACAAAATATCATACTATGCATTAATGTAAAACATTTAAAAATAAAATTCTAACCTCAAAATCATGTCGTTGTCATTTCAACTGCTCAAACTTGACGTATAAATCGTAGTATCCTTACCATTTGGGTTCACGGGAAAAAATAATGATATAAATCCAACACAAAATGACCATGTCGACTGTACATTGTTAACAACATTATACAGTTAATTCAAGACAAAACCTTTGTAAAATTAAAACGAAAAATTTGTCTGAATGAAGACAATCGAATTCTATGTGAAAAAAGACGATGTGTTTATAAATACGGTATACAGTTATACCCTCCACACACCTCGTTGTAAATCCTACGTATTTTGACAATTCAAAACTAAACCATTATTATATAAATTCAATGTCTTATTTTTTTCCGCGTTGGAAATTGTTGCCTGTTAAATATAATACTTCTTACTCCTCCATTACCGGAGTACATAATTCAGTACTCAATTTCCGCGTTACTTTATTTGACTGACAAATGACGAACCCGTCCAAATCCGAGTTCTCCAAAACCCCATCAACCCCGAAACGGCCACCTCGAGGGTCGATTGAAACGGTCGACGAAATTCATAACCCAATTACATCGCTCGTAATTAAATGATTACCAACGCCATATTAATCGTTCGCAGGGATCGCGATGATAAGGCCTAATTGCGCGAGCGAGCGTTGCGTGTATGAAATTGCGCGTACAAAATAGTCGCGCATACAATATAGCGCGGCGCATTCCGCAAGCGCTGGCATCCCAATGATACGACGCTTATCTCATCTGGCGTGGCATAATCCAGGTCTACTTAATAGCGAGTCGCTCGCGAGAGCTCGTTGCGAGCGATCGCTGACCGGAAGTGGCGCGATTTCCCACGAGACAACTTCCTTCTCGGAGTCGCCAGCGACATACCAGCCGGGGTATTAATCAGTTTCTTCGACTTATTTCTGCCCGTCGATCGGATTATCGCTCCGCTAGGCCCGATATTTTAATCCCGACTTGTGCCCGCGCGCGCAGACGTATTTCGTTTATTTTTATACAGTCGCTTATCGGGCGGATCCGTCGTTTCGGCCGAAATCGCGGCTTTGAAAAAATCGTCCGAGTTTTGAAGCCCCCGGCTTCGGTGCCGGGGACCGTCACGTGGCAGGAAGTTGGAATTGAAAAAGAATTCGTGGGTCTTGGGCCGGCCGGTCGCTTCCCCGATGTACGGGTGTATAAATAACTCGTACAATGTGCGGAAATGACGAATCGTTGACCAATCGTTTCAGAGTCGACGACAGGGCCGGCTAACGGCCAATTACGAGCCACTAAATTGTCCGCCACGAATTCCCCGACGACTGCGCCACCCGATTACAGCCCGCGCGAATAGAAATTGTAAGTTTACGGTTCATTTTTTGGACGTACCGGTATATATCGGTGTGGTAAAAAGCGATATTCCCCGGCAATCGATGAATCGACGGGACGCCATGCAATATTCATTGATGAGAGCGTTCTTTTTCTTTATTTCCTTTTTTTTATTATTATTATTATTTGGCGCCGCCCGAAGGGAATAAGTCGTGGATTAATTGAAAATAAAGTGAAAGCATCTCGTGTCACCGCAATGTCAGACGCATCCGGTCGAAGCAAAACACCACGAATAATAAAGAACGATTCGAAAAATCGCTAAGGGCACTTGTCGCAGGAAATAAAACTTTAGCGCTCATTTCCCAGTCGAGCTTGAAATCCGTGGGAATCCACGGTAATGCGTTAAGTGGCTGCGTACTGGCGTACATTAACGCGTCTTGCAAAGCACAAACAATTTATACGACTCCGGGGATAATGATCCCGTGTGTACAAATTAAATTTATGCGAGACCAAATCGCCGTGCATTCCGCCGGACTTTAATTCAAGAGTGTCGGACCGTGCTCCAATTATTGTTTAACGCCGACTTCTCGTGTTGGTTGAATAATATACATGTTAACGGGGAATCGAACGCGCGATGTCGTCTATGGAACGTATAGCTTTTGGCGACAACCGTTCAAATACGTATTTCAAAAAAACTTACTTCCAAAAGGTCCTGTGCAGTCTGAAGGTACTCCCGCAGCATGGCTTCTTGTATAGCTCGCCATTCTTGCCGAGGATCTTCAAGTTGCGTTGTTTCTGTGAACAGTGGCAAAATTTAATATGACAGCGTTATTAACAGAACGTTTTATTTAGTTACATGTTTTGTTTTTGTCAACATTACGAATGACGTATCGCGTTACCGGAAAAGAATTATTGTCCGACTTAGTTAATCTTTGTCTAACTTGGATAATAAAAGGTTATAAAGTAAGGACCGATAGTGTGATTGAGAAATGTTGACAATACAGTTTTCTAATAAGTAATTTTGAAATTAAAGTTTACAAAATCTAAAAAGTAACTATAAAAAGTTATTTCTATATATATATCATTTATATTAGGACATATGAGTCTCAATTAAAGACGTTAAATATCTTAATTTAACACACCGGCGCATTAATTAATTACCGTTTCTAAATAACCATCAAAACTTTATATTATTTAAACAACCATTCGTTACACAATGAGACACTAGATCCAGACAATTTAAACCAGAAATATATAATCTTTTTTGTTATACTATATTATTAACATATATAATATAATACTGTTCATTATATTAATAATTATTACACATTTTAACAGCTGTAACGACCTCAAACGAGCTAATAATACAAAATCGATCACAAAAAAGATAATTAACAGTCATTTCCGTCATTTACAATATTTGAAACAACTTAAAACTGACACTTACGGTTGACATGATTGATGTAGTATGCGCCTACATGCTTATCGTATGCCTCCTCCCAACCGAGGGGAAGTTCATTGCCAATGCAATCGGCAAAAGTTTGAGGCTTCGTAAACCTGAAAAAAACAAGAAAGAAGACGAAATGATTAATACCGATGTAAATCGAACAACATGCGCGGCTTTGATTGAGCAGAAAAAAAAACAAACACGCGAATAATTGTTTTTAATGATTTTTATTATTGCAACCGGAAAACAATACGTCGAATTGCATCAGTCGCGAACGATGTGATAAATTTACCCGGCATTTTTCAGCACTTCATCGTCCGTTCGTCGCGTGTTAAGTAGGAATAAATTGTGCAAAACAGTCGCGAGTTCGAAACAACGCCGCTGCGATGTATCGAGATTGTTCGCGTAGCTCGATCGCCGTCATTTATTTATGTACAAATTTATCGATCGATTCATCATCCGCCAGATACTTGCTATCAATGAATGCGAGAATCGATTAATCCGCGGGGTATTACAACTACGCTGAAAGTATTACAGATTTCAATAATCGATCAATCATGAAATTTTTTACTGCGGTGCATACATTGTGGTGTACGGCTGCGCTTAGATGTACCAAACCCGACACGTTCCAAATCATTTTCAAATTCAAATGAAATTTCTTTTTTTTCTTCTGCCTTTTTGTCAGAATGATGACGAGTCAGTAAATGAAGATTGATTGGCAGGAGAAGATTCAAAAGCGAATTATTTATTGCACTTTAAAATAATTAATTTCAAATTAAGCAACGGTCAGGTTTCAAGTGTAATCGTAAACAACGAATCACTTTTTCTATTCGATTACGGTGCGAAATATGTATATAGAGGGATCAATCACTTTTAACGTATATAACGATGTAAAATCGTACTTCTTGCACTCAAATTTATTTCAAGTATTATATTTTATCTTTTCACTTCGAGGTTAATTAATTCAAATATTTATTATCGAACATAATCAATGTACACTTGCAGCTTGTTTAAGTCAAATACTTTTATAATGGGAAATAATAACGAAAAAAAAGGAAATAATAATAACGCTAAACACGTTCGAAAAGCACCGTAGAAAATCGTGTTTAACAACAAATCGACGACGTTTATTTCTATCCTCGTGTCGTAACAAGAAAAGAAACATATTCGCTGATTAACTATGAAAATAAATGTTCTCGCGTAGTAGCGGAATACAGCGAGTTATTTCAAGATCAGTTGGAATGTGCTATTACCACATTGTGTATAACAAATCGATCAGACCGTTTTTATTATTTCTTTTCAAATTCGCGCGTGAAACATAATTCATCTTCAATTTGCAAAATATTATTAAATCGTTCCAAACCCAGTAACGAAACAATGACGTTAAACATACACAATATTCGCTTATTAAGTAATCAGTGTTTAATATTTTTAATTACACATACGCTTTATTTTTTCAAACGAATTGATTGGAATTTGATTTCTACACTCAGAAAAATTAAACTTAGAAAACTGCTGTTTATAAGACTAAGTTGGTGACGTTAAAGTAAAAACCTAAAAATTACTGTTTTTCCTTGTGAAAATAAAGTTTTTTATACCAAAAATTCCTCCTATTTTTTAGTACAATGCAATTATAAAAAGTAATTTCTAGAATTTTGCTTTAATGTCGCCAAATTAGTGTTATAAACAGCAATTTTCTAAGTTTGATTTTTCTGAGTGTACAAACATTTGCATTTCCGAAAATTCGTCGCTAAACCTTAACGTGTCACTTTGACGTTGAAGTTTTGGTCCAAGTATTTGGAAAGGCCTGCAGGCACTCGATTATGAAAACAGACGTAAACAGAGGGCGTGCTAAAAGCCACGCGATTTTGTAGCGAGCTGAAAAGTGCATTTTAACGCACGACAAAATGCACCTTGATAGACGCGCTCGTGCGTCTTTGCGGGGAATATTGTGCGTGCTGGAATGTCAAGGTAAGAAAGTATGAAGTCGAGTGGACGACGAATAGAGACCCTGGGGATTGCGCTCGAGTGCGCGTGTGACCGCCAAATAATAATTAAAATCCCATACTCGCGGCTGACGGTGCAGAGTCCGCGTTTGCATCTATCGGCGCATCGGACCAATCCCGATCGAGGCGCGGTCCTCTCTCGTTGGATGCGTACCGATGCGCGACGCGATGTTAATTATTGCAGACGCGATTCGTCTGCTTCCAGATCGACTTTTTTGGACGCTTTTTGTGCATTTTTTTTTCAGCGGTCTTCCTGTTTGCCGTTAATTAGCTGTTATCGAATTATTATGTTATCCAACGCCTAGGCGCAAAAAGAATTGAATTAAAAGAGCAATACAAATAACTCGAACATTTTTGTTAATTAGTATTTTGATATTACTATAAAAAAGTATTGTATTTCTCAACATCAAATTGGCATGAATAAATTGCTTGATATTAATAAATTAATTTTTTTATTTTATTTTATTCGTTTTTAAATTTTGTTTAAAACTAATTATTTATTCTCGTTAGAAATTCCGATTGTTAAAGAAAGTTAAACAAGAGTATTTACGGTTCACAGCATTTTCTCAGCAAGAAAACTGCGCGAGAGTAAAATGTCGTAAGTGCGCATTTAATTCTAGAAAAAAATTGGCTAAATTATAATTTAGAAGACAAATTAAGCACGCGAAAATGTTAAATACGCGGGATTTGATGGTTTGGAGCATTGAAATGCGTTAGATGCAGTTATGCCGAGACATATCGGTGATTTGTGAGCGGCTTAAAATCTCATCGCTTCTTTAGTTTCACTTTCACCGCAAATTCCTGAGCTCAGGGGCGGAGGTCGTATTACCGCGACGTTAGGTAAGACGCTCTTGAAAGTTACAGATGGATATGCAGTATATTTTAATACGCGCGATCGACGGCTGGTAATTTAAGTTTATTTTGCAAATCGAAACCACATTTCTGAAGTTTGTTTTGTAATACGTATAATTAAAACGGGACCATTATGTAACGCGATTAAATTATGATAACTGAATTATAACGTTTTGTGTGTATATATATTTATATATAAATTTTAGACTATAATAATGTAATTCAAACTAGGTAGCAAAATATTCCGTTGCGTTAATGAAATATGTTGTCATACGTATAGCTGCTATTGAATGATAAAACCGATCATTATTTTGTCAATTTAACATAATTTCTGCTATACAAACAAAATTTTTTACTGTCATATTTAATTCATAGATATTTACATTCAAAACACTTATAATTCTGCTTATAATTTCATTTACAAAATATTTCTCACGTTCTCTCAGTACATTCCCTATATCTTGGCATATTCATCGGATTCCTTCATTATTATGAAATATAAACGTAACAGCATATTTCGTGTTAATTAAACACATTACTTTAATATACAAACTATAAATTCGCCTTTCCACTATTCGCTTGATAATATAATTCTTCAGCAAAATTCTACGGTAGTATATAGTAGTAAACCGACAAATTCCATTGCAGATTTCTTCGGTAGTATATAATGATTAGTGTCACCAATTGTCATAATTGATTTGTCAAATTCTTCGGTAGTCTAGTGGTCAGTATCTCCACAATAATCAAAATTAATAATTATAAAATACAAACAAACGATATAATAAAATTACAAAATTCATAAATACTATTATAAATTGATGGAACAAATGTATAAAAGTGTCTATAATTTTTATTGCAAACCTTACGACGTACCAAAAACATTTTCCATATTTCTTATTCATTTTAAAAATTATCCTATTGCGAGATAAGAACGCGTAACGTAAGCCTTAATCTATTTCTCAAATACCGCGCAGTAGTCCGCAATTAATTCTTTCATCAAATCAAAGCCGCATTTCCATAAATTTGGCGCGCTCCGCAAAAGGTCACGAAAATGTTACAGCGCGTATCAACCAACATACAGACATACATCAAGAAAATGAAATTGTACAACGTGCACCGTAATGTATTTTGAACCTCCGATTGCTTAAAACAATTGAATCCAATTATCTCGTTGGTCGCAATTGGTCGCAATTTCAATTGCCCGATTTTTACAACGCGACTTTGCACTGTTAACGATGCACGCAGTTCCCCTTACGACTTCGTTTCCTCGGTGCAAAATTTGCACACGCCAACACCATACGTTTTCCATACGTTTCGCCGACGTTGAAATTCCGCGCGCGTACACGCGCTTTTCTACATATACTTTTTCCCCCATCCACCCGGTTCTTCTTCTCTTTTCCTCCACCCCGCCTCTCCTCGTCCGTCCTCTTCTCACGACGATATCTGCTAAGTTCACGCAGTGTCACGGCCTTGGCATACCGGGAAACTCGTTGTTTGATTTAAAGCTATTCGCATTTGCGTTTGTCATCGTCCGTGGCTTTTCCACGAATCGCCTATAGGCGTGCATTTTTGTGCACGTCGTTCTTTCAAATCCCTTCCTGCTATCCGAGTAATCGATCAAAGCCAAGGTCAGTGCACGCGGCGTCGCGAAAATTCCAGCCTCGCGCGACCTCCGATCCCGACCCTCCGAAAGCCGCCTTTTCAAAATGACCAAATCCAACGGACAATTAACAGCAATAATTGGAGCACCGCGCGCACCTTTCGTCGTTGCTAGCGGTCACGCACAAATAAGCGAACAAAAAATGGCGAGCGCGAATGACAAAGGTAAACCGAGTGGAATTCGTTCCATGTCCTTGTCGTAGAAATCGAAGTCGACGATCATGGCCGCGTGGATAAACAACGGACGGCTTACAAGACCGTCGACGTTTTTCAACATTCGCTCATCATTTCGCATCAAATTTCGCAGGAATGCGTTTATTACGCTCAAATCGGAGTCGCGGGGAAAACCTCGCTCCACATGCGTTCAAATCTCGCACCCGTTCCGTCGGCTTAGTGAAAAGTCTTCGGACGAAAAAATTCTCTAAAAATAAAATTTACACTAACGCGTGTTACATTGTAAAAACTTGGCCATTTTGCAAAACGCGGGTACAGTTGAACTATAGTTGGTCTTAAATTATCCTATGCAAAATCGGCGGTATAATAATGTCTTATTTCAAGATGCTTTTAAAAAAAATGTAAAATAGTTATGTTATTTAAATCTGTTTATTCAAAATATCTAAATTTAAGACACTTGTTTTAGTACACAGGAAAAATAATGTAGAGAAATGTACTATGACAGTCGATATCAGAATTTGTATGATATTTTCAAGTAATCCCAGTTTTCCTTCATATAGTAATGCGTTCTACATTAATTTCCTCCGGGATAGCATGTGTGATAATGCAGAAAAATATATACAATAAATTTGTTTATTCCCGACAAATTATATAAGCTAGTTACAAACTCTTCCATATATATATTATACACACATATGCGTTTATCATATATATATATATATATCACGAAAATTCTCATCGGAATGCGCGTTGTTTCTTTCTGTGAAAAGAATCGAGAAATGGATAAGATCGAATTCATGACACCGTGGACAGAAAAACTATTCACGATTTGAGTGTTACGAAGATCTTGGAATAGATACCGAGTTGTTGAAGCGAAGAGCGCCTGTGTGCGCTTACGTACACACATTTTTGTGTCCAAACGCGCCGGTTATGTGTGACCGGCTCGGGCACATACACGCGTTACGCTCGTACTTGTTTGTAATGCGTACAAACCTACATTCCGAAGTCGTGACGCGCTAAAATCGAAGAACACGCGATGTGACTGCTCTCGACGGCTACTGATAACCTTCTGCTATGATTTTATTCACTGACGTCAAGGCCTGCGATTGGCCCGAGCGTAACCGCAGAGCACACCAGTCGAACGTATATTTATAAATTACCAGCCGCGCATAAATTACGACCATTGCCGGACGCGTTCGAACGTTATCCCGAGAGGCCGAGAGCGCGCGCTCCGTCGGCGTCAAAACCCGAGCAACGCTTGATCGCAGTTTGACGGCTTCGCGGGCGACGCTCTCAGCGGCGCGTCGCGACATTCCGATCGCAATCGCTCGCGCACGCGCATTAATTAACCAATTGCGAAACGGCTTTTGCCGAACCGATCGGAATCGCCGGCCGTAGCGAGCGACATCGCGACGACGAACTTTTGCGTGTTTTCGCGCGCGGTTTCGCGTCGAAGCGCCGCGATTGCGAAACATTTATCTTCCACTGTCTCGGGACGAGGCGTTTGCTTCGCTCGCGGGAATCGAGAAACGGCTGACTCAAAAGCTCACGTCTGCGATCGTGAATCACGATTGGCAACGTTGAAAGATCAAGCATCAAGTTTTGCAAATGAAATTCGTTATCGTTGATGGTTAATCCACGCGCGTAACCGAATTTCGCGTTCGCGAAAATAGCCAATGCAGTTGGTCTGCTTGCGTTGGAGCGCGATAAACCGTGCGTAGTTCGGCCGGGACGTTTGTTTTCGGACGCGACGCTGACAAACAAGCGAGATCAACAACAACAAACTCGGATTGCATAAGCTCGCTATCGCGTTCGCATCGATTGATACAGTATTGTAATCGTCGTTATTGTGTGTACTGTATATTTGCATGCTCGTTTATTGAACTAAAACAACGGTATCGAAGATCCAACGTACGAACGCGATTCGCTATAGTTGTACTCGAAATCGTTCGGAACGTGCATTTTGAGTATATTAAATTGACGTTTGATATATATATATATACACCTATAATTGGAATGCATTTAAAGGTTCACGAAAAATAATTTGCAAACTTTAAGTAAAAATGTTTTAGCATATTTCTGGCAAATGTTGCTTTCTGTTTGCTATACGTATATATACGTATATATATTTTGACATTAAAAACATTTTCATTGAAATAAAAAACAAGAATTTTGGTTATATATAAATTTCGTATGAATGATAGCTGAATCTATCGTTAATACCGTCAAATCCGCTAAGCGATAATAAGCCGAATATACACGCACAGAAATGATATAGCTGAATTGAAGAAATTATTTTGTTAAATGTATTTTGTCAATTTCCTGTGAAGTATGTGAATTCAATCAAATATGTCATAAATATTTACACTTTTACTGAAGCGTTTAATATGTCCCTAGTAGAAATGTGTCTGGTATCTCGTAAGTTACTAGAGAATTTGTATATAAAATTTCTAGTAACTCGCGAGTTACTTGAGAAATTTCTACTTGGGGTGTTTTCAAAATTAGACTGTTGAAGTAGAAATAAAAAACATCAACAATATGACAAAATGATCAAAGTTGCATTATATTTTGTTGATCTAACAAAACTATTTGTTTAGTTAAATAACAACAAAACTGAATGAAACAAAATTTGTTTGTCTCTACAAAATATTTCTGTGCGAGTAATTTGAACGTGGATTAGGCATTGAGTCCGAAATACTTCGAGTTGTGTTTGGCGTGCGAAAAAATGTTACAAAATTGTAATGAAAAAGCAGCGTTAACACCGAGATTATATAAAAAAAAGCTGATTAATATTTTTGTCGCATTAAATTTATCATCGCAAAGTTCAGCTTTAATCACGCAAATGTATAACAGCGCGTACAATTAATATAACTCGGTAAAAATGTTCTTTATTGGTGAACGAAAAAAATATTCCTGACGAAACGATGTTAGCGGTCCAAGGCTATGGCTTTAAAATTAAGATTTTGCGTGTTCAATTATCTGAAAATTGTTTCAATTCAACAATTTTCGTGTGCACGATGAACTTTGTTATAACCACTTATTGGTTAACCATTTATATAATCAATGCATTAATTACCTAAAAATATGTAAAACCTCAAAACCCAAAATTATAGCATTCCGCGGGAGAATATTTAACTATAGCCTCGCTATTGCTATCTCAATATAATTATGAAATGATCGTCGACAAACAAGCATTCATAAAAATCAATCTTAGTCGTTTTGATAGCTTTAATGTCGTGAACTGAAAAAAAAAAGAATAAACAAATAACAAAACAAATATCGATGTTGATTAATGCATAGATTCAAGCAGAACTCATCGCATCGCATTACATAATAACCTGCGTAAGAAAATTCGATAGTTTAAATATATATATATGCATAAAGTGTGTGTATATATATAACATATATATATATATATATAATTAGCCGTATTGTCGTGACCGTGACAAGCAGAGCGAGACATCGTACATTTTAATTGCCGCCTCACGTAATAGCATTTATAAGTCCGTGGGCGTACGTTCTCCTCATTGCGCTTACACGCAATTTGCTAAATTCAAATCGTTGATACTCAGGTGCATTGGATTATCTCCAGGCCGACTTCACGATCGACAAGATTTGTGCAATGCAATATGAAATCATAGCATGTTTTCGTATTGAACGGAATTCGTACATAAATATATACCACCGTATATATATACAATTCCCATTTTAGGGACGTGCAAAATAACAATAATACCATTTCCAAAATGGAGGCTAATTTCATATTTCTTTTAGGGGTCAAAGTCGAAGACCTTTCATTGTGTAAATCTTCCACATATTTTTCATCGTCTTTTTTATAACAAATAAATCAGTTCACGATCAATAATTCCACGATCAAACCGAGTCAAATCAAATTAATCGACGACAACCTTTCAGCAAAATTGCGCAATCCCGTGCAGTGTCGCGCGCGAAACAAAAACAACCCCCGAAGAGATACTTATAAATCGCACGTCGCACATTCGCCGCGACATCCACTCATCGCCGCAGACAAAATAAACGACGAGCTTCGATTGCTTTTGCTCCGCGCGCGGACTCGATCGGGAGACAAAACTCCGTCGCGACAAAGCAACGAGAGCGTTCGCGCGCGCTCTCTCGTAAGATATTACGGTTGACCAATGTTGATATCTGTACACGCGTGCCAACACGCGTAGGTATATATGGCCATATGCTTACGTGTCTTGCAGCCGTGACACAAATTACGAGCAAAGAATGTTCCCAAACTTGGAAATTCGATACATTCTCTTGACGTGATAGCACGCAGGCCACCGCATACCGAACGTGCCGAGGCCGAAGTCAAATGCTCTCGGCGGCTTTTCATATTCCTTTTTTCGCTCCTTTTTCTTTATCCGTGGCCCTCGCGTGCCTCTTCTCGGATTCTGTCATCGAATTCGGCCGAAAATAATTTTCGTTTGTTTTCACGACGAGCGGGAAAAGGGACGAAATGAGACGAGAGAAAGGGGAGTAAAGAGGGAGAGGGAGAGCGAAAAAGACAATAAAGAAAATGGTACCAGACAGAATCGGCGTCGGAATTCGCGTAAGTCCTTTCCGTAAACCAATCGAGTCCCCCGAAACGTTGACACCGACGAGGCTTTGAATCCGAATTGAAACCAGGTCGAAGCGGCGAGCCGACCGACGATTACGATTACCACGAACGATAGTCGCGGATTCGAGTAAACGCGTGTCACGATTATGCACGCATAACTCCGCGTTACGCAACCCGATTGAATTTTCAAGAATTCGACCTTGCGCGGTTCTTTGGCGGAGCGCGCGCGATTGTTTGGTAATTAATAATAAGCATACTCCAAATCGTGTCTCGATTGGCGTGACGCAAAAAGTCGAACCGGGGGGAAAAAAGCGCGCGAAGGGAACGGTGGAGGATAAGGCGAGGAAAAAGACGAGCAAAAAAAAAACAAAACAAAACAAAAAACTACGCAATCGAGGCACAAAAAAAAACGAGAAGAAGGAGAAAAAAAACCGAGATACTCGTTTTTGTAGGCATTTATCGAAATTCGTGTATAATCGTATGCCATTGATGGTGTCTCGGAATTCACGATCGGCATTTTTGTAATATAACGTCAAATCATTCTTATTTTTAACTCGGCTCGAAAAGAAACTGATAGTGCTTTTTTCTCGCCGAGAATGCATAACGAAGACACGAATTCTAATATTATTGACGGCGCGCTGTTTAACGTCTTTAAAAGAATGCGAGGCAAATTTGTCAAGGACACCGAATGCTATTGTGAACGCCATTCATTAGGTCTTTTTTCGTCATCGGCCGTACAATAACGCGTCGATGCCGCTCTCGCTCGCAATACCATAACGCCGAGGGACTTTTGCTTTTCATCGGGGCGTCTCGGCGCGGGCGTTCATTGATTCGGATTAAAAGAGTTCACGGGAGTCGGGCGGGCACGGGTGATGCGCGGCGACGAGGGAGAAAGGGCTCGTAGGGCGCGCAATTTTTGCCACCGAGGCGCGCACGTCGCGGCGAATTGGAACACTGACAAGATTCGTCAAACTTTCGAGCAATTTTGGCGGGATTCGAAATGTCAATTATTGCGATTTTACACACCCGCGGTTTAACGTCTGTAAGGCGCCGGTGTACTCGAATAATATTCAGATGTTGCAATTTGGTTTCAAACAATTACCGTGTGCGACTTTGGAAATTACTTATTGTAATGCGTGCAATTTTTCGATTTGGAAATTTGAAATATATAAAAGTTATATCGGATGCGATCTACTTTTGAAATTTACGTAAAATTAAGTTCTGTACGATGAATTTCAATAGATCTTAAAAGAATATTTAAATCATATGTCGATGATCGTGATTATATGTGCTGGACATAATTGGTGTTAATATATAGTATTTTTCAAATTACCTTATGTATTAACATTTGAGACTTTATATATATTATGAATTGTTTAACGTTTTCTTTATATAGAAAGAAAATATTGCAAATTTCACTTGGTATTAAAATAATACAGAAAAAGGCATAAAATATTTTGAATTACATGATTAAAATTGTTATCCGTAAAAACAATTATTATATAATGAATATAAATGTTTTATGTAATTATTTAAAATTTATCATCTAATTTATTCAAATTGATAAGATTGTTTAAAGTAATAAATATTACGTTATTAAATGTCTTAAGATTTCATAAATTCCTCCTTTAATATCCGAATATTTTCTTCGGAAAATTTAAGCTCGTCAAGACGACGAATTGCTCGAGCCGGAATGATCGAGCAAAACTGTTCGGTTCCACAAGAATCGCCAAAAAAGACCTTTGCTACGGGTCAAGCGTCGTTGATTGATGAACTTGAACCATCGTGCAGCAATAATAAGGCAATTCAAAACACATTCCCTTTAGCGCGAAAAGGAATGTCTTTGACTTCAGAAAACCGTTCTTAACTGCGAATTTAGATTCGATCGTAAACGTCTCGTGGACAACCCAGGCGAACACCTAAACTGCCAAAGAATAGAAAACGGGATGCTTTGCTTCAAATACCGAAACCGAAGACACTCGTCCGCAACGACTCGAACCGCGCAACGGGACCCAACAACCTCCAGCGCAATCGCTTCTTAAAACCCTATCAAACGTCGCGTCCCCGAGCGGTTCGTCAGCGCAGCGGCTCGGAATATTTGCGCTCGGGAATGTCTCGCCGAGGGCGAAAGAAAGACAGCTCTCGCGCGGCTGATATTAAAATAGAGCCGGGGCTCCGCGAGCGTAACGGAATCTTCGGCCGCACCGAAAACGAAACCGCGATTGCGCGCGGCCGAACCAACGACGTAGCGCTGGACGGTCGACCGCGAATCCGGCCCGCCGGTTTCGAAACGGATTATTTAACGGAACGCTCGGCGGCCAAGTGCGTGCGGCGTACGGAGGCCCGAGAAGAATGTCCCACGCGTGCGGATTATAAAATGCACGCGGTGCACGTTTTTAGACCGAAGGAATGCGAGAGATTTTTCTAAATCCAGATGGCGAGCAGATGGTGCGCCGCTCGGATCGACACGCCTCGCGCACCGTCGATATCTGGCGCGCGCGCGCCACCGAGGACCGTGGCATTTTGGACCGCGCGGCGCAAAAAAGTGCGCTTGTCGGTGCGTACGCGAACGAGCGGCTCGGTTACGCGATGGCGACCTTACGCAATCGGCCGCGCTGGAGCCAGACGGTATAAATCGGTTATTTATAAATATTTATGATACGCATCGGAGGAATGCGACGACGGGATTCGCCAATTTCGGCCTCGCGGGCTCGCCGTAGCCGCGTCCGTTCGAATGAAAACCACCGACGGGTTTGGTCAGGATTGCCGCGCGCGATCACGACTCGGCGAGTTGCGCGACGCGCCGCCAGGCGGCCACCCGTTGGCCCCGATTTTCGTCCCGAATCGCCGATTTACGACCGCGTGCGAACCCGACCGCAACGCCGCGTCGCGCGCGTCATTTGCGGCAACAAATCGCGCACTTTTTGTCGCAACTTCGTAACGACTTTTTCTCCCTCCCCGCGCTTCCCGAAAACGCGTCAAAAGCAAATCGGTTCGTGGAAAAGAACGCGAATGCAGCGCTCATGGGCGAACACGCACGCGCAACCAACCGATGTGACTAAAAATACGCAGGCATTCGCGGTGGATTCCTGCAACGACGGAACGGCGGATCAGTCGCGCGCTTTTTACGACATCGTGCGCCGTGCAATAAAGCGCGACTTTTCCCCCGCGGTCTTACACCCCTGGACTCGTGAACGATCCGGCTTGTTGGTTTGCATATTATTGCGCTTCGTACGAAAGGAGAAAAAAACCAAACAAAAAGAGCAATTTAACCCCAGAACAGCCAGCTGGGCCGACATTTCCGGCGGACAGAGACGCCGAACGAAAGAGAAACCGAAAAATCGTGTCTTCCATAGTTAAACATCTGTTGCGTCCCAGCCGACGAAACTGAAAATTGAGTAATAACATTGCCGGCGCGCATCGCCGGGAAAGACAGGCGCTGAAAACGGACGGGAACTACCGGGAAAAAAGGCCGCGCGGTCACCCGCAATCGAGTGCCGAGGCGCGAGCAACAATTACGGAACACTCGACGCGAGTGCGATCCGTCAAAGCGCGTCGCTCCGTCCGAACGGCGCTGTCGGTTTGCGCGGCGTCTTTCGCCCGGGTGACCCTGCCGTGCCTCGCATTCCGCGCTCGTCTACTAGCCCCAAAAAAAAGGCCCGGCTCGCGTGCAAACAACGGCCACTTTTCGCTATGACAGAATGATTGCACCTGCATTCCTCGGTTCAAAACAACGTTTTCTTCTGTCGAATTTGCCGGGAGCGCGAGCGCGCAAGAAAAACATTCCTGCATCTCAAAAAGAATACTCCGCGCCCAAACTCCACCAGTTTTCTTCGCCAAACGTGATTGTTCGCGCGAAGAAATTATATTGTCGCATGAAATATGGCCGCGCTTCTCGACTCGAGGGTTTTTCAGGTCAAGAAAAGGTCCTTCGAGAAATCCAAACGTTCTCCAAAATCGGGAATTTCGGAGAAATTGTTCAGGTTAGGCGAACGGTGATTTGAACCGAAGAGAAATGTGTTCCAAAAATGTATTGAATATATCGAAGTATAAGTGATATAATGTTGAGTCAGGAACAGTGATCTTGATTTACATACAACTCGCTTGTGTGAAGGTTAATTGTTTTTGACTCAAATGTTCGCGATCCGAAATATAGATTCTCGAATCAAAAAATACATTTTGTTACCAGAAATATTCCATTAATAACCTTTGATCCAATGTACATATACTTTAATACTCTCTCGCGTTTGAACCTGACACTTCCTCACACAAAACCCTTAGATTCCTGGCAATGTAAACAAATTTGTCACGAAATTGAAACGGTTCTCCCGCTGTATAATCTATTTCGCTCGCAGGAAGGATCACACGCTTATCTCAATGGTCTTAATCCAACGAAATCGTCCGACGTCAGGACGTTCATTTCTCGTGAACCGAGAAAAGCATTCCCGGACAAGTTCAATTGTTGCTTCAAGAAACGAGTTCCTCAACGAATTACCGCGCAAACCCGGCGTTATTCGAAAACCAAGGTTGCAAGGTTTCCGAGTAGCCGATTTCTGGGAGGACAATTCGATCGAAAGTTTCACTTTCGAAAGGTTCGATAAAATCGACCGTGTCATTGCGTTTTCGAGTTACGACCAAGGATCGTTCGCGGGCGCAAATCGTTGCGCGATTAGACTCACTCGCGCGCATAGTTTGCGCTCGAGTTATATATATTCTCCGGCGAACAATGGGCCGCAGGAAAGCAGCGCTTGACGCGCGTGAGCATTGCGGAACCGTACCGGCGGCGCGCGCGCCGCTAGTTCCGATCTTTCGATTTTCCTTTCCACGCGAGTTTTGCCGACGGCGACGTCTCGATTTAACGTTATTAGCATCGCATTCTTTTACCTGCCGACCTCGAACCAGATTGCTTTCAAATTGTCGGACAAATCCGCGCGCGCCTCTTACGAAATCGCGTCAATCAAACACGTTCTTCCAACGACGGTTTCTTCGCTGGTCCGCGGCAATTACTGATGCGGAAAATAAGCATTAAAATAGCTTTTCGTGAACCCAGTCTCAAAGTTCAAATCGCAAAAATCGTTGTCATTGTATTACGCACATTCAAATAATTCATAGGTTAAAGTTGAAAAACGCGCACTTCGCGGGTGCCGAAACTTTTGCTAAATCTCTGCTTCGTCTAAAATCAGCCATCTGCGATCGATATTACCGAAACCGAAAACTTCGTGCACATCAGCTGATCGCGAATCAAACGCGAGATCGGAGCTCGTTTGCTACGCGAAAGGATCAAACAAAGACGACCAATGACCCCTCGGATCGCGCCGCCGCGGTGTTTCGTCGCACTCGGCGGGTCGGGCGAAATTCGGACCGAACAAACATACGCGAGTCGAGTGACGCGGCGTCAGCGCAAACACTCGTCGCCTTTCGACTGTTATCTTGAATCGTGTTTTTATTATTAGCGCTCAACGTGTCCCCGAGCCTGAATCTAGATACCGCGTGTTTGAGCAATGAGTGTCTTCGGCGCCGAATGACGAAACGAAATAATGGAAATATGCGCGCGAGGCCTTTTGTGTCGTCCGTACGTGACGGACCGCGGCTTTTCCAACGTGCTAATCGCGTCGCCGGTGTCGGTTTCAATGCGAACCGTACTCGCGTGGGAAAAGCGGCTCGTTATCGCACGGCCTCCGCAATAAAGCCGATACCTCGTGCTTTATTCGCAAAACGATTTGATTCGCCGCGAGGAAGCCGGCGGTTGTCGCAATAACGCATCTTTGAGACACGCCCCGGGTGCGGCACAGTAATGAACCACTTTTCCCACGCCGATCGGTTCCAGCCGGGACCGAATTGCGCGCCGATCTCGGACGCGTCGCGATTGCCGTTGATGGCTTTCGGTCGCTCGCAATAACAAGTGAAACGCTTTTACCGCGCGCGTGTCAATATTATTGTGCGACGCGCGTATTTGTTGAGAAATTATCCGACGCGATAAGGATGCTGCACGAATCCGGCGCGGTTTCGCGCGCCCGACCGCGACCGAACGAGCCGATTCAATTCGCGAACGATGTTATTAACGCGATTACGGCAATTATTTATTTAACCGCTTTATTTCCTGTTTTGATCGATACCAGAACGGCGACCAATCGCGTGCGTCGGACCGCCGCTCGTGTGTAGGTCACTAAGCCGCGAGTGGCAATTATTATAAAAGAAACCGAAGAATGTTACAAAGTACGCAGAAAAACTTGAACTATTGTTTCGTTCTACTCTTTATTAGCCGACTACCAAAGTTTTTCCGAAGCTTTTTCTTTTTCCCCTTCTTTTTGCCGCCACGACGTCATGTGCACGCGCGTACGTGTTTGAATCTTGCTTTCAACTCATATTTCGTCGGCTACGTTCTGTTTGTTCTTCCATTTTCTTTTGTTATTCGTGTACTGGCGATTTGTTAAAAATGTTTGCCTTACAGTCGTGCGTGCAATCAAACAAGGTATCAGTTTTTGAATGTTATTAACAATAATAACAATAGTAAAATGTAGAATGCAAATTTCGTTATCGGGTTAATCGAAATGCGCGCATTAAAAACAACTTGTATTTATAAAATTGTTCTAAATGTACAACAAGAAAAAAGTAATAAATATATATATATATATACACTGAGAAAAAAATATTTAACAATTTACTATATATATATATATATCAAAAGTGGACGAACCGTGAAAACACAAAAAAATTACTACAATATATATTAAAATTTTCTACATAAACTTGATTATATTATTATGTGCCAATTTTACTACATTATATAGTAATTTTTCTTGTATTTTCACATATCGTCAAATTTTGATATATTATATAGTAAATTGTTAAAAAAATTTTTCTCAGTGTATATGTATAATAAATTATGGTATCAATATTGTAATCAAAGTGGGGTAGCCGAGTGAACAGGATAAAAATGTATATGTCGCATAATAAAACAAAACAATTTTATCTATTTTGCTTTATTATTAAATATTACACGTATCGCAATATATAAATTTTATTGCAGCAACTTTTCCAAGCGCATCTTACATTTACGGTTTATCTCTTAATTTCGTCTATACCAATTTTTTGTCGATATAAAATTATTCCGACACAGTTCAGGGTGTAATAATAAAACATCGGCGTTCGCAATTCCAACTGGTTGCATCTCGGTATAATCGAAATAAAGTTGCACGTAAAGAATTGCAAAGATATTGCGGATTTATTAAGTCGCGCGATACAAACAAACCAATTTGCAAGTACGAGATAACGCGTTGCTCTTTTTTGGCCTGCTACGCGAATATTTGCTTTGATTATTTGTATACATTTTTTTCCGATTTTCCCGCACGTTGCCGTGCAGCTGCTTTCATTTCAAGTTCGTACAAACATAATAGATATATAAAACCACACGAACACGCACACGAGCGGGAAAAATAACGATTCGCTATCCGACGCGAACGTTATCTAAACAACAACAATAATTCAAAACGATTCGTTCGACGGGACGGTCGTCGTTTCTTCTTTTTTTTCGTCGCTCTCTCTCACTCCCTCTTCCATCGATCACCGCGATACCGAAGTCTCGACGCCAAAGTCGCGCGCGTCTCGATCTTTCAAATCCACCGTTAGATTGAAATCAACACAAATTCGTGATTTTGACACGGACTTTCCATTTCGAAGTTAATCCGACGGCGTGAATGTGAATCCGGTAGTCCGCATTTTTTACGCCATTCAGTATACATTCGACGACAAAAAAACGATTGATTCATTATACGAGTTTATAGCTTCAAAAATGAGCAGACAACCGCGAACGACTCGAGCGGAAGAAGGAAAATAGAATAAGAAGGAGCGAGAAAGGGGGAAAGAGAGAGAGAGAAAAAAAAAGGGCAGATCACCAATGGCCAAAGACGGATCTCGGATCGACCGATTACGATTCATATATATATATATACACACACATATATATAAATTCCTACAATGGGTTGTTAATCGCGCCGATTCCGCGTGAATTTCTCCGATCCTCGCGGTGCAAAGCGGTCCAAATCGGGACCAAACACGGACCGCGCGCTCGCGTCCACGAAATCGACCGGTTTCGCTGTCCCAAACCAATTCGGAAAACTAATCCGATCATGCGATACGTGACGCATGCGCGTCGAGATTTTAGATTCTGCGGGAAACTCCTCAAAACCGGCACTGGATTCCCGTTATACCGGTATCGCAGAAAGAAAGTTGCTCTCGAATTCTCATCGACACCCGAACGATTCATCGTAACTCGTATACCTACACTCGAGGCCCCGTTATAAAACCTCGTAGTCGAGGTCAAAATTGCAAAAGCCACCGGCCGCGGGACGTGAAAATAGTAAGAACGGTGGCGCGGGGGCAATGTCGAAGGGGAGGGCGGCGGACGGGAAAAATAGGAGCCGATTTTGACGAGCAAACTGTTCATTAGTGTAGAATTTTGTTAATCGGTTTGCCGCTTTGCGCCAAACGAATGTCGAAAGTACTTCGTTATGCGTTTCATTGAGCGGTTCAGTAGTTTTGCTTAATTATGCGGAAAATCATTTGGGAGGCCGTTTTGGTGCACGCGCGGCATCCACATTTCTACGATGCCAATCAGCTTGACCTTTAGCCTATTTTATTCTTCTAGGATATTTATGCATGTATATATATATATATAAATATATATATATGTGTGTGTGCGTGTGTGTATGTATCTTTGTATTTTGCTTATCATTAATCCGATTGCCGAAATTTCGTTCCAGAATTTTAATCGGACGCGTCGGTTCTGTAACTGGATGGCTATTAAAACGGGCAACAAAAACAAACAATGGACATCATTTCCACCACGTTTCGACCTCATTCAAAACTGCGAAAGCAATTAAAGGCCTTTCTTTAGTTGTCGTCGGCAACGATGCAGCGCCGTAAAATTCAATCGCTTAATCGCGTGTTCAATAACACGTACAAATTCCTGCGCTTCGATATGTATGTATATATAAAACTAATGTATACGCAATCACACGACCTCTTTCAATTTTCAGTTTTCTGAAAATTATCGATTTTCGGTCGATCGGTTTAAATCAAATACAATCGGCATTGCACATTTACTGAAGCGTACATAAAATAACAGTAATTCTTCATAATCGCGTATATACATGGTATTTATAATTGTAATTTTGCATTATGATCGTGATAATTATTTCACTGCAATTCAATCGTTCCGTGTCATTTCATTTGTAATCGTCGTTTTACATAATAATTCTAATGCTATTTCAATCGTAGTTTCATATTATACCATCATTAATCTATGTTACAATTGCTCCATTATCTTACAATTGTAATTTTACGTTAAAATCGTATTATTATCTCACAATCAAATAATGATACGTTACGATCTCAATATTACATTACAATGGTAACTTTACGTAATGATCGTAACTTTATTTTGTCATCGTGGTTTCGTATCAATCAATCGTAACTTTACGTTACAATCGTAATATTTTGTGTCAATCGTAACGCTCCATCGTTCTGATGAACTGACGTTGGTCATTCGTGAGTTTACATTACGATTGCGATTTTACGGATCGATCGTAAACATTCTTCCATAATTTTAATTTAATTTCGCCATCGGAATTCCAAATCGTATTCCGTCCAATCCACAAATCCACATTCCAATCTGACAACCACGATTTTCAAATTTACAGCGTCGTAATTTCACTCCTCGGATCGTAACCCCGCGCGCCGTAAAATTCGTCCAAAATTGATAGCGTGGTCGCGTCGCGATCGCAAATTAACGCCGCAACCGCGGCTTTACATCGCGCGCGTAATTTCGCATCCGACTTGCAATTCACTCCGCAATTTCAACCGCACGCTCGGTGCCGCGATTTTACATCGCAATTTACACCGATCCGTGTAATTTTGCAACACGACGTCGGGCTATCCGTCGAAACGTGACACGGCGCGCTCGAAACGCAACGCAATTGGTCGGAGTTAAAAGTTCAAAACGGAACGCGCGCGGGGAGCATCGGCGGCGCGAACCGCGTGGCGCGATCCGCGAATAAAAAGCGCCGCGAGCGAATAGTGTGAAAATATGTAAAAGTCGTGTCGGGCGCGCGCTTTGCCGGCCCTGGGTCCGCATATTTGTCGACTTTTTCGCCGAAGCGCTTTGTCGCGCTCGCGGCCCTGGCGCCTGGAATGCGGGCGCGGCAAGTATCGCGTGTCTTGAGCGCGCGTGTATGCGCGCGTGCACGTACACTCACGAACGCGAACGCGCACATCGCAGAAACTTGGCAGCCCGAGCGCGCGTACGTGTGCACGCACACGCGCGCGCACCGAGCGATGCATCAATATGACTTCGTATCTAAAATAACGCGCCTGCATGTATGGATTAATAAATTTCCGCGTTGCTGCAAATAACGGGGCAACATTTTGCCAAAGAATGGCGAGCGGCACCCACGTCGCGAGAACGTTTATTCCACGTAGCGTCGACGTTTCAGGAACGTTTTTGGATAAAGAAAAATCGGCCGTTAAATATGTCACGGAATTCGAGACATTTGATGATATGCGTGTGTATTTTAATTTATTAATTACTGTATTTGAATTATATATTTATCAATGAAAGAACTGACGTGAAGGAAAATAAACAAATTATAATTGATTGTAAGTTATGTGTATAGTATGTATATTTTAAGGATGAATATATATTAATATGTATATATATACATTAGTGATTGAATAATACGTATATATAGGGGCGATTGAGGTCATTTTTAGGAATCCACGATAAACGCGATAAGCAAGCGCAAAAATAGTAAATATTTAACGAAGACACTTACCTGTCTCTGGGATCGATCCAGGTTGTTTTGCGTGTGTTATGGTCGATGAAGTATACCTTTCCGTCAAAGTCCTGTGCCACGTCCCACCCTTCCGGAAGCGGTATCTCCCCATTCCGTCTCCTTGGCATATTTCACTGCGCTCTAAATTCACCCAAAAACTATCACTATCTGATATTTATTTAAAACAACTTTGCTTTGTACAAATATGCGCTTGTTTGTACAATTGTCATTGAATAACGTTACCATTGAGATACAAATTTAATCGCCGCATTGATATGGCATCTTAATTATACTTAATTATCATTATCATTTTAATTTAACCACTAATTTAATTGCATTAGCTTCCAATTAGGCTGTGCTGTTATGAACTCTCCCGAATGATAGGAGTATTGAAAAATTGAATAATTGGAATAATTTGGAATCAATTAGGAGAGCGTAGTGCATTCTATTATTGCATCGAAATGAGTTTTAACTATTGTATATGTAATTGCGTTATACATTCGTTTATGAATAATAAAATCAACGGATTAATATGATACATTTTTGCGACAAAAGTGTGGCATACTTTTTTGCGGTATACGTTATTGATTGTGAGAATTTAGACAAATTTTCGGATATAAAAATAAAAAGGTCATTAGATAGAGTAGGACGCGTGGGTGTTAATAAACACGTTTAAGTAAACGTTCATAATTATGGGGAAAAAAAGTAAAGAAAATAAATTTTATCTACAGACCCAACACAAATATGCATTATATCTCAAATACGTTATTCAATGAGAATTGTTCTTTTATGCAGAAAACCATAAAAGATACAGATTGGAATTGTAATATTCAAAGTGTCTAGTTACGGGAAAAAATGATTTCAAGATTGTAAAATAATGTCATATCAATCAACATGCTGTTAGAAATTTTATCATACTGTCATTGAAGGAATTAAAATAAAAAATGTAACAATTAATTTTATAAAAATAATTAAACAATTTGCATAAAAACTTATCGCTTTTAAAGAAAAAGTTTAGTTATATCATTAATGCAATTTTAACATCAATGACCACTTCATAAGTCTTTAAATAAAATGCATTACATAGTTCATTCGATTTGAGGCATATAAAATCTTTATTAACAGATTAAAAGTAAACTGAACACATTGATATTACAATAAAAGAAAGATTGCGTAAATTAAAATCTGATTTTCAACATATTTTTGTCTTATAATTTAATAAATATACAGAATATAAATATAAATAATTAATTATACGTCAAAAAGAAAGGGTAAAAAATGAACAATTTTTAATTTGTTGAAATTCAGGTTTTTAACAATCAGTCGCAACATAGAGTAAATGAAATAATTGCACTATAATGTTATATGAAGCAAAATGAATTGAATGCAAAACAGCAGAACTAAAGAATATGATTGTCAATTTATACTTTCGTTCCATAATGTGCAACAGTTTCTGAATGTAATAATATTTATTAGAACTGCATTATATAATATCAATTGAATTTAATTATACGTAGAAAAAAGCATTACAATGCTTGGTGTGCAATGTAATTTATAATTTTGTTATACAATTTGTTTATGTATTTATTATTGACAAATTGACAATCAAAATGTGAGAGAAAATGACACTATAGTATGCAATTATTGCTATTCGACAGTTGAGTTAAAATGAAAATTAAAATTAAGTAGATGAAAAATGGATAGTTCTATCTTCTGATCTTAGACAGGGTCAAGGAAATTCATAGCACTTCTTTAATCATTATATTAATAATCACACGTTTGACATATAAACCAATTAACAGATCTTTATAAAAGTCAGATTCATTTAATTAAAATACTATACAAGTATATTTTGGTCCACTTGCTGAATCATGCTTCCAGTTTACAATTTATATTTGATTTAATGATATAAACTTCATATAAATAAAACCAACTAGATATTAATATTTTTAATTAATCGTTCATTATACTTGTTTACACCTGCAAAGATTTTTTTTTCCACTTTAAAATATTTAACTTACTTGTGTTTATATCGTTCAATGAATATAATTACTTATTATAAATTGACCGTTTAAAAATAAAAATGATTTAAATAAATATAAATAGATGGCCAAATTGTAGTAATGTATTTTTTGATTTCTGCTGTATATAAAAACAAATCGAGTTCAACTTTAATCACACTTCTTGTTAACAGTATAAATATTTCTAATTTATATAGTTTAATGAAATTATGTTTTTAAAACATTAACTTGAATCATAATGGTATTAATGGATGTAAAAGTTTTGTTCCAATTTTAACCTTAAATGAGTATCAAATTATATATTTCTTATGTGTAATGTTTATGTTAATGAACTAAAGTATTATATATATTAATTAAATATGAAAAATATGTGACGATTAAATCCAATATTATGGATGCTTATGACAAACACGCATTGAATACCTATAATTTTTAATGAATATTTGTATGTGAATTATAACTGTTTTTGATGAGAAATTTCCAAATTATTTAAATTTGATTTCTAACGCTCATACGGTGGTTCATGCAATATATCAATTGAAAAACGAAGTTTAGAAATAATCAAGGCCATTTATAATAAAAAATATTCATTTATTTGTTGTTACAGTACTTGATAATGCAAATGTAAACTCATGAAAAAAGAATTCAAATAACTGATGTTTAAGTAATATTATCCGCTTTAATAAAAACAAAAGCATTAATTAACTTACATCATTAATAAATCACGCCTATAAATTATTTTTTAAAGCCTAGAAACGTGTATCAAAATACCCGTATATATTTAATTGAAAATTTAAATAATTATATTTAAGAAATTAAAAATTTATTATTTCGTGTTACAATAGCAATGCATTTTAATTAATTTCCAATGCAATTTTGTAAACAGTCCATTCGCATACCGAAGATCAGTGTTCATAACAGTTAACAAATCTGTTATAAAGGATGAGATTGAAGTAAACAGTCGAAAACTTTCTTCGATATAATCTTAAAAATGGTGTCATATTAACAGCGGGGTGGGCAAAGCCAACTGTTGCTTCCTATACATATTTCAGTTCAAATGAAATACACCATGAAACTAACACGTGAACTGCATGCAAGTACACATTCTCATTCAAACGACCAAAAGTATCTGAAAGTAAATAAAAAAGTATCAAAAAAAGTAAGCAACACGTACAATACAAGAAGAAAAAAAATAACAAAACAAATAGATTTTACTGAATAAACTGGCAGAACGATTGCCCAACCGCCAGCAGAAATTCCAATCTTTTGAGCAAGTACAATTTTTGTATTAAGTAATATTTACTGGCAGATATTATAAAGTATTCCTATTAAGTAGATCACAGTCACTCATAAAGTGTTTGTAGTGATTGAATAATTTGAGTGAACGTTAAAAATAACTGCCAAGCGTAAAGACATTAAATTTCAAATGTTTCCAAGGATGACATGTATAATTTAATTTTTGATAGAACACGTTTGCAAATTGAATCACTTAATAAAATGTGACTTCACTGTTGAACAAGTCAATGCAAAGCGATACATTTTACAACAAAGTAAAATTGTTAAAACAACTTATCATATTTCATTAAATTATTAATACAAATAGCTTTATTTCCCCACCACGACCAGCAAATGGACAATAGTCATCGGTCTTGTCAAAGGATATGAATAATCATAAGACACACTTTTACTTTCCAAAACATAAATAAACGACCGGTATTTAAATTTTCGTTAATTCTCGATTCACAATTGGTAGCACAAAAACCGGCACAAAAAATAGTCCAATTATTTCAGCCATAAACATCAACAAACCTTTGACTACGTTTCCGTTTTCTCACAAGAAGCTATACAATTTACATTCATTAAAATTAGTCCCAACCATCCTGTCGATCTCGGATAGAAAGAGAAGCAAATTATGAAAACGTTTGCTGCGTGTTTTCACGAGCAAACGTCGCATTCCCGTCGACTTCTGGCCGATCTCGTTCGAGTTTCACAAACGTTTTCGAAATACAGCGACTTTGACGACGATCAAAGGCGCTCGCGCGCCTAAACGTTTTGTCCAATCGCAAGCTGTCAAAGCAGACGAAGCATGCGTGGCCCGCCGTGCGTTTAATCCTGTCGTGAATTTCAAACCCCGCTGAGCGCGAATTCGGCCAGACGTCAAACGAGAATGCAGCATTTGGAGCAAAAGTGCTCGCGCGCACTTTCTCATATTCAAATGAGCCATTGACGAGGCCGTGGACGAGCGAAAAAATTTCGCGTCACCCTGTATAAGAGGCCGCAGAAGACGGAGGTGAAAAAGTGGCAGATGTAGAAAGAGAAAAGGAAGGAGATGGACCGAGGCGCGCAGGTGAGCGAAGGAAACGAGGAAAGGAGTGCGCGAGAGCAAGAGCGAACGAGAAGGAAGCGAAGAGCGCGGGATATACAGTGCGCTCTCGCGACTCCGCCATCATGAATACCTCATTATCATGAGCGGAGTGACGTCAGAGTCCCCGCCTTCAGATTCCTCTCGAGCGGAATTCCACAGTTAACATGATAGCCGGGGAGACGTGCACCTCGCCAGAAACGACACTTTTAACAACGTGACGAAAAACTCACGGCTGACATTCGACTCGCGCGTCGCGGCAACTTATCAAGAACTCACTTTGCACTTCGTAACCGAAACACCACTGCTTTTTCTTTTTCTCTTCTTGCTTTTCTTTTTCTGTATCTATCTATCTATCTCTCTTCTTTTCTTTTCCTCCTTTTTCCGTTTCAGTCGAACAACAAACAATAATATTTCCTCTACTTTCTGCCAACAAATTTAACTTTTTTTCCCTCTCTATCTCTCTCTCTGTTGCTCCTTTTTTATCTCTCCTCCTCCCTCTCTTACTCTGTATCTATCTCTCTCCCTTTCTATCCACCGCTGTTCCTCGCGAACGCCGTTTTCCTCCTTCTCTATCGTACTCCACGAAAAACAGAACGAGAAAACGAATACACGAATCGCCGATCGAATCACTACACTGAACTCCGTGGCACTCCGTGGAAAACGACTTTGGCAACTCCAGGGGTTAACGATAACAAACACCCGCGCGTGTCACACTGCCGGCACGACGATGTGTCCTATCGCTATCTCTGTCTGCGAGTCGCGTTTTTTCCTGCCCCGCGTTTCGAGCAGCGTATTTGACGCCGCGAGCAAACCGTGCGGCATTGGTCGGTGTCGGCGCGCTCACCGAGAACGTGTGTCTCTCTGAATCTACCTTTCGGTAGCTACGAACATGTTGCGACTTCGGCACATGCTGCAACGTACATCGGCACAGTGCCCGCTGCGCGCTCGCTCTCTCTCTCCGCTGGCGTGCCCCCTCCTCTCGTAGGCGGCGCGCTCGCTCGCACACACTCGCTGCCGTGTCTCTGACCGCGCGAGTGCGCGAATGGCGGCGCGGCGGCAATGCGCCGAGCGTTGAGCTGCGCGCGCATATTTGCCGCCGGGGGGCGCCACCGCGCGCGCGATTGCTCGTCTTTCGTGCCACATTTTTCCACGTTACTTTCGATTTGGTGGCCGTTTCGCTCGGACGGTTCGTATTCGTTTTTCAGTTGCAAAAGAGCACGAGCTTCGAGTAACGCGCATCGCTTTGAATCGGAACAGATCAGTGCGTTTTCACGAGCGATCAAAATATTCCCGTTTTAAAATTACTTTTTTCCCTCTGTTCCCCTACCCGTGCGCTACGTCCCGCGCCCCACTGTTCGGTGGCTCTCGCTCGCACGATATCTCGCTCTCGCTCACGCGTGTACTTTCTATCGTTAAATAAGCATTTTATTTGTTGACAACATATGATATGTCTAATCAATTGCTGACGGCAGTTGGAATGCGTTTGTGAGAGGTAGAAAAAAAACGCATTCCAATTTTTCAACAACCAACGATAACAATAATTATACTTTTACGAATGATAAGATATTCGTCACTCGAACTCACACGAAAAGAAAGCCACTTTTGTGTAATTCAATATTTAATTCAAAATAAACTCGAGATTTCATGTTTCGGAACGAGAAAATCTTACTTTGTCTTTCAAGAATGTGTATATACTATTAATAAATGTTATATACAAATATTGTACGTACGTTTCGAAAACTCGAGTCTGTTAATACCTTCGCCTGAAATGAATATTAATAGATTTATGAAATTTATTTGTTCATAACTTTGTCTTTGAATTTTGAAATTGAAGCAAATGCCAATTTGGCAATGCCAATTGAAAAGTAGTCTAAACTTATAGAATTTGAAATTTTTTAATTACTTAAATATTATTCTTGTATTTGTTATTTTCCAAAATTACTATTAATTAATTTGTACTAATTAATTGATTAAATAATTAAAGATAATATTTAATATAACAAAATCGAAAATGTTAAATTTCGCATATTCTAATATTCATTAAGTCTTACTATTTACAAAATTAAAAAATGCAATCAATCCATCGGAGTATAATAAAAAAATATTAATATTTTGATTAAATTTAATTGGAATTCCAATTTGTATTAATTATTTATAATAAATTTCATTGATTTTACTACATTTATATTATTATATCAGTTATTATAACAGATATAGTTATAGACAAATTTAACCGCTGTTATATATTATAATCCTATTTGACTAATTGTCACACAATTATATCTATTGTTATCACGTGACTAATATAATTAATTATGTTCGCGATACGTTAATCAACAATGAAAAACATACTGAAAAGTTTTTTAAATATTAATTTTTTAGATTCTTTACAAATAAATAAAAAATTGTAAAAACAAAAAGAATCAATTTGTATGTTAAATACAATACATTTTGTTTACAAAATTGTACTCTGAAAGAACAAATATATTGTTGAACAAAAGGAAAATATATATTTTATAATAATAAAAGGTGCCATTGGTTATTCTTAATTTTGATTACCAATTTTACCTCTTCATCCTTTCTTAATAAAATCTAATCTTTTATCTAGAACAGGTTGCCGAGTGTTGCACTATTGTATAATGCTTTATATGGTAATACAATAAGTGTGACAAAGAAAGCTACACAAAACTTCGTAACACTGATGTGTGACTGAAACAATCCAACCAATTGAATAAACCCGTCATAATATTATTTTGACTTTGATACAATAATACCAATGACCTTATTAAATGTTGTCAAATATAACAATATTATAAATACACAACTATTCGAGGTAAACGACCCAAGCAGAAGTTGTGTACTAAATATCGAACAATTTATTGTATCTTCGATAAGGTTTCAGATAATTCTTTGATAAACGTTGCTCGACTTTTTCTGTAATTATTTTGTTTACTTAAAAATAATGTAACTGATCTTTATTATTTTGCGACAGACCCGTCATTGTATTGGTGAACTAACTGCTTTATACATTTCACCAATATCTGCCAGCAAATCAGATCTAATCTCAGATCTGATCTGAACTAGTTCAGGTTCAAACCTTATTCTAAATGCAACAATTAATTTAGAATACACGATGAAATACTAATTTAATTTAATTCTATTAATTGCATTCTTTAGATACAAATATTATACAAAAAATGTTCTCGACAACAATGAGATAATAAATACATACAATGCGTTGTGGTATTTTGAAGATGTTGATTAGTTGCATTAAATGCATACTACTGTTATTCGGCTTTCAAAATAATTTACATTTTATAATGCATATTCATTATATAATGTAACATTGATGAAATTAAATTAACTCGTTTACAAAAAGCTTTTGTTTATTGTATTCAAAATGAACATTTTAATAAGCAGGGTTATTCTGAATAATGTATAGTTCATAGTTATTATTATTATTATTATTATTATACTGTTTATATTATAAAATAAGTACACTAATAGTTAGAAATATCATTTACATTTATTCATATATGTTATGTATTTTTCCTTCAAAAGTATCATTTTCCGTTAATAAACAAACTTATACATAAAGTGTCCTCTTTTTATTAACCGATAGTCCAGTTGCATTAATTCATATCCAACATCTGAAGTAATTTAATTAAAAATAACAACCTGTTTCCGTGACTTTAAAATCATTCCGCGGTTTAATGCATATACTTATATTTTTGTTTTTATCCCAGCATTTCAAAAACGTAAAACAAATTAGCATCACAACTGCAATAAAGAAATGTATGAATCATATTAAGAAACATTGTTAAAAAATGATGGAAAAATGTCATCGAAAGTTTTATCCCGAAGTATTCATAACAAATAAATAAAAGAAAGAGTTCCGTGACTTCGGGAAACGACGCATCACCTTGAATTAGTGATAATTTTGTGTATTACTTTAACGAAGATGCAGATTGCACTGAAATAAAGTTTATGAAAATACAAATATAGAATGCGTTCGTTTTTTAACATTGCTTGAAAATGATTCAGAACTTTGTCTAACCTTAACCTCTTATTCTGTTTCATTATGTAGCCATATTTATATACGTTTTAAAAATCAACAGAGATAGAATTTCCATACTGATATCATATACAGTAACTCGTATTAAAAGCTATAAAAACAACTACTTCGTATTTAACTCGCATGTTAATTTGGAAATCAATTTAGACCAATTCAGTTTTTAAATAAAAAGCTCGTGATATTGTAGTGTTCTTGTGAAATATGTTTATTGTTTTTATTAATTTAAACGAATGATTTAGTTTATGAGCGGTCATATACAAACAAAAAAGTATATATGGCGATTTAATAATTTCATATTTAACTTATATATTCTAGAAGGATAATTTAAATAGCAGTAAATTATAATACAAGGACGAAAATGAACCGTTTGGTAAAGGAATTCGCATTATATGCCGTGAGTAAAAAATACAATTATTGTAATAGAGAATAATTAGATTGCCTGATGTTATATAGGTGTATATATGTATATACTATATATAATATCGGTATTTCGAATAGCGATAGATTATATTATTTATTTCAGGTAAGATTAATGGCAATGTTCCAAAATTAATTTTTAAGATTTCATCTTATTTGTTTTTATATTTTTATCTCATAATAACAGTATGAATATAAAAGTTTACATTAAAAATTAAAAAATTTTAATATACATTTTGTTGGTAAATACATTTTATTTAGTTTTATTTTATTTTCTATTTATACCCTAGAAAATATCAGTTGCATTACAATTTGTCCAAAATAGAATATATTTTTAAGTGAACATTAAATTATAAAAGGTGACTTATGAGTTCTTAAATGACTTAATAAATAATAAATAGTTAATACCAATTCTCAGAGGAAAGCCAAAATTTCTTTTATATTAATTTTTATTAACAACCCTGATATAAGTTACTAAAAATAAAGATAAATTTAATCATTTTCAATCACTAACAATTATTAATCAAATAAAATAAATTTCTTTTTTTTTTTTTTTTTTATATAAAAGCTGTAAGAACATTTTGTTTTGAATGTTCACAAAAATATGAACAAAATATCGATTCTTATATTATTTCTGCATTATTTCAAGCGAAAAACTGAAAAGCAAAAAGAAAGTGTGAAACAGAAGGTCCATAAATAAGCGCATAAAAATTTTCAAACGTCATCTTTATAATAGCTACGTGGATTTTCTACACGTATCCCAGTCAAATAAACTGACGTAGGAAAATAATGTATGGTTTATAATAAAAATAAGTAAAAAATAATTTTATTTTGTACATTTTCTATTCTCCAGAATAGGCAGATACTAATTTTTTGTTAGAAAACATTTTACTACTTATAAATTGCTTATCTTATCTGACCAACTTTGATTATCTATATTATAATGTCAAAATTATATTACCCGATCAATTGTGTTATGGCATAATTATGTGATATCGGCAAATCAGAATCCTGTCACCTCAAATAAAGCTTATTATATATATAAGAATCTTCATAGTTATAAACATGGATTTAAAAAATGTATCTACAAATAATTTGTACTTTTATAATATTTTTTAATCTAAAGAACGGACTATTCATAAATTGGAACATTGAACCATTCAATAGGATTAATCGATTATTTTTACTAGACAGTGCAGCCTGCAATGTAGAGTTTACTACTATGAATGCACAAAAGAAGCCATATTATCATGCAAGACTTCCTCTTTGCAATGTACGTAATGTGTAAATTAGTTTGAACAATTCATGATCTATAGAATCTAAAATATCTACAAGAATGGAATGCAGATGATACATTTTTTTTATCTAAGATATATATATCTTCAAAAATAAAGTTATTTGAACATTTTTTCTTATATATTACATAAATAGATGACAAGTATTAGGACATTTTATTGTTTTATTTATTAAGTTTTTTCATGGAAACTTAATTTGTTTTAACTATACCGTTGATGATATATGGATGTTTATTATATTATAGATACATTTTCTCTTACAGTGGAATACGACTTTTTTTACCATTCGATATAAAATATAAAAATAAAATCGTGTTTGATGTTTTAATTCATTCTTTAATATTGAGACATTTTGTTATAACTTTAAAACAAACAAAATATCGCTATAATTTTATTAGTTGTAATTAAATTGTTATTATAATTAAATTATTCAACTAAGATAACCGTCTAATATAAAAAATGATTATCATTTATTTTAAAAAATACCATAGATATTTTACTTTAATTATGTAAATATTATAATATTTGTAGTTTAAATATCTAACAAATAAAGAACCAAATCAAAGAAAAACTAATATTTGTTTACATAAACTGTTGACATACAAAAACAGGTAGTTAAAGGCTCTTATTTTATCTTTTCCATCTTTAACAAAATATACATAACAAAAGGTCAAAATATAAAAATGCTATTATACTACCAAAATCATTTCATTGTCAACATAAACTGTTAGAATGTCAGTAACATCCATAATACCAACAAATTACTTTGTTAAAGGGACATTAATCCCATTATCCTGAAAGTAAAATTTCCAGATTTTTTTCACATTTTATACAAATATAGAAAGAGAAAAATTTGTAGGTCATAATGCGCTGATAAAGAAGGGTCAACAAACAAGTAACTTTGAAAAAATAAATGAAAGTCAATTTTTATTTTTTTAATGTATATATAGATTCTTTTAATTATTTTGTTTCTTACATTTTTTTGAACATTGAGAAATGATAATTAATCTCATTAATTTATTGTTACTTATATTGTTTCAAAATGTTAAATAACTTGATTTTTTATTTAAGAAACAATTATTAAAATTAAACATATTTATATTTACAATGTTCAAAATTAAAAAAAAATTAATTTGTTATTAAAAAGTAATTTATATTTTTATATTTAATGATTGCAAAAAACATTGAATCAATTAAATTAATGATTTTAATTATAATAAAAATTGTGATAATTAAATTAAATCATTATAGCTAATTTTTCTTTTAAATAAATAAATAAATAAATACAAAGAGAATGAAGAAAAATATGATGTTATAG
>JABFQC010000054.1:0-42914 GCA_022817085.1 Psilanteris sp. ZL-2020
CATATAGCGAGTATTACTGTTAGCATTTTAATTTTTGTGTATAAAATGGTGTTGACCAATTAATACTAAACAACCTTGTCCTATAATAAGTATATATACTTAGAATAATATTTTCCAATTGAGCCTTAATATGACTATATCCTATTGATCCTCAATAATCATCGTATGTAGTTTGTTTTCTTCAGGTTTTAATTCCTTACTTAAATTTTAATTCGACTATGAAAACATTATCTTAATCAAATTAGTTTTACAATAAAATCGTTTTGGATCTTGGCTGATCTAACAAAAAATAAAACTCAAATTCCTTTCGTTAATATCTTTAATGTTCAAACATTACAATAAATTGTAATAGTTAAAATATAAAACTTGTAGTTTTTTGGTTGTAAAATTATGATTATTAAAATCTTTAATATTCACTGCTAAAAAATATATTACACGTGTTTTATTTAAGACATAAAGCGAATAATCAAGACGCCTAAATGTTTTAATTTAATGCACAATATTTTGCATTAAGACAGCTGGTGACATAAATAAGGTACTTTGTGTCTTAAAATCGTGTCATCTACACGATTTTAAAAGATACATTATAAAATACCATACTTATAGCTTTATAAGGATATCATAATACTTTATAGAACAATTAGTCTTATAAAATGTAGCTAATTTGTCTAGAAGATATTGTATTGTATATAGAAAATGTATAATAATTTCTGAAATATTTGTTTCGATATCCCTGAAATACTATAATGTATAGTTATTTTTAATATAACATTTTGCTCCGTATAAGACACTTTTTTAGCAGTGTTCTTGTAATAGAATCTTATAGATATTCGTTCGACACTGTATATCTTGTTACTCATCTTACTTTAGTCAGGTTTTGCATTATCAGAATTCTTAGTAGTTTCTTTTATTGTCTCAATATTCGTCTCTATTAATGTTCTCTCTCTTATTTATAATTATTATAATTATACAATATCCATATTTTACTTGATTTTATACAAACATTTCTGAATTTCATCGGTCTAGAACTGAGCAATATAAAAGCTAAACAATACATTGTTTGACTTTCATTCTTTCTTCTAGTACTTGTTTGCCTCTTTGTGTTTCGCAGTAGTTGAGTAAAAACTCAATCACGACAACTTTAAGACTTTAGATTCGTTTGAAAAGCACTTTTGTAACAATATTCTTAAACTTAAAAACGTGAACTGCGGTTTTGGTTTCAAATGCAACGCGTGAGATAAAAAGAGTCTATAAACAGCAATAAAATATAGCGCACGGACAATTGATAAAGGTAATTTATTTTCGAAGTTGGTCCCTGCCCACTTTACGTCGAGAATTTATGCGACACAAAATTAAGATTTTGCTTCGACTTCGTACATTGTTTTATTAACTCCGAAGCTTTGGGAATTGTTTGTTTGTAGCTTCACAAGTGCAATGATGAAATACAACGAAACTGATATTGCAAGTGTATATAAAGTGAGGGTACAATGTAGAAATATTATGTCTTATATAAAAACTTACAGAACATTTTTCATCTCTTTGTCATAAAACATCTGTTATTATTACATCTTAATTGAATACAAACGAAAACTTCTCTGAACGCTTATAGGGCAGATAAACATTCAAATACCAGTATAAATTAAAATGAAAGAAACTGAGTACTTACTAATCTGTCGTATTTTCAGTACGAATCATTAACATGTTAAAGTGGAATCCTCTTATTCATTTCCTTAATCGGACATACCTATAAGCGTGAGATGTGAGATGATTAATAATTAATGCATAGAGTGTAGGGTTTAATTTTCATATTAATTTATTGAGAGAAAAACATTTAATATATCGGTACCTTTCTTGAAGATTGTAATGACTCGTTCTTTTTAAGTCACAAACATGTGAGTGAATCCTCCATTAAATAAAGGCGCAATTTTATTTAAAAACTCATTTACAAAACTAACATTTTTTTATCATTGCAACAAAGTGAACATTGCCTTTTTAAACTTACATTTCGTACGAATAACACCATTTTATTTGTTTTTGACAAACTTTAATTTAACTCTCGCTCTTGAGTACATTTTTCATTGCGAAAAATATATCGGTGGGCTGGCGATATTTTATGAGTTGTTTTTACGAAAATAATAGCAAAAACGTTTAAAAGTGCCGAAAATATGTTACGTGCCGAAAAAACTGTGTCAGATGAATTATTCATCCGTCAAATTTGCTCGTCGAATCTACCTTTCTTTTTATAATCATTATAACACTTGAAACATGATTAAAAGAAATTAAGAAGCAGAAGAAAAACATACACTTTTTAATCAAAATAAAAATTACTTTTTTATTTCGTAGTATTTTGTTTTTTACTATGTTTCTTATATTCGTAATAATTTGTATACACTCATTTTCTGTAACGTTTTTCAATATTCAAATTTGTTAAACATAACGCATACATTTATACATATATGTTATCAATTGTAAAAAAGTTTCTTTATGAGTAATTAATACTTTTATAATTATAGCATTCAGTTTACTTAATAAGACATCGATTGAATATAAGACGTATCGTGTTGATTCAAACCCTTCTCCCCTTTCTCTATATAAGTTCGAAGTAGTTCGAAACAAGTTATTGTCATTATTAGACCGCCAAGACAACGTGGATTTATTATGAATACATATATAGAATTATTTTGTGAACAAGATTCGAGTATTTATGTATATGCAGGAAATCCTATTTGCAACAGTGTCTGATAACTTCGGGTGTGATTCGCGATCATATAGTCAGTAGCATTTTATAACAACAATTATTTATCGAAATATCATTCTCGTGTATAGTTCATAACTTTTAATTCTAAATATTAGAAACTTCACTATTGCAAATATTTATATACATATATAATATTTAATATAAATAAAATAACTGTATAATATAAGTTTTTATGTTAATTATTTTATATATTTTTATTCTTCTTTGAACTGTTTTCCGTTAAAAAATGGTTTAAAACAGTTTTCCGGTATAATTTTTCTCAATGCCCGTAAGGTTAGTTTTATCAAGATATTTTTTAACGAAAATTGTAAATTGTATTATCGAAATGATCAAAAAAATTTAAATTTTGATGTTGTTAAAAATCTAATGTATATATATATACACACAACCATGTATCTAATTTGTTCGTCTTACAAATATAAACTGAAGTTAGTAAATTGGAAAATTGAAGTCGTAAAAAATATTCGAAAGGTTTTATGGCAGTATGGTTATTAAATAATATACAGTTATAGTTTTATAAATATATACTCGAATTATTCTCCGATTTTTATAACTGGCGTTTATACTTTATCGTGCAATAAAGTCGAGTAAATCACTGTCGAAAGCAAGTTCGGACTATCAATAAGATTTTGGTTTATATTATTAATAATCGTATTATATAAATCTATTATTGATGGTCTGAATGGTTAAAAATTATGAACCAAAAGAATACAACAGGGCCTAAATTCTATTCAAAATTTCGCGAAATATTTGTAAAAAAAGATACTCCAGTCATAAATTAGAGCGTGGAAAATATTCGATTATCAACAGTATCATATTATTTTTCCATTCGACTGAAACTTGAAACTGTACTCGCTTATTCACGTTCTGAATCACGTACAATTTAATTTTCCCTCGACTTATTTTAGTATAATCTGCACGTCGTATTATCAATTCAATATCATTTTTTTTATTTCGTTGCGTCAAAGTTAAGGACAAACCGTTTACATCAGTAAGTTAATTTTTTTACTGATTTAGATTTGATCAATTTGTTCATCATTGCTAATTGTTGTATAATATTGTTTACTATAAACAAAAGTGTGATTTCAAATTGAAAATTGACCTCAAATGCATAGAAAAATGTATAATTTATAATGTATAATGCACGCGTTATATAAACGTTTATTTTTCTTTCACAGCAGACGACGTTTATTAAAAGTGAAATTATATTTTTATTTCATCATGCTTTTGAGGATAGTTTAGACGGTTTATACATAATTTATATCAACGTGAAATATTCTATATACGAATTCTATATACGTACATATATATAGAATATATGAGATTCATGGTTCGAGTCATAAAAAATAGTTCTATAAACATATAGCTTCACACCATATATAAAATAATATACATAATTAGTATACTTGACATATGTGTGTGATTTTACCACTATAAAAAATGATGAATTTGAGAAGACACTGTCTATAACTACTTCGATGACTACGTTTACACTCTCGATCGCTTTATAAACTCTATCCTAAGTGAATCTCAAAGGTTCTCCTAAGGAATCGATTTCTGCTTATTTGTATCAAGAATGGGAATGCTTGGCGAATGAAATGACGCTTTTTTCACCGAACCTTAAACAGTTTGGCACTTTTTCCCGACGCACAATACGAATCCGAAAGCCTCGAAAAACGATATTCCAATAAATTCATTTTTCATTATCCGAAAGGCTCATTATCAAGTACATTTCAGGCGCGATGGATATAGAACGCGACCTTTTTAGAATGCGGATCGACTGTAGATGATGTGTTTAATGGTGTCTCATCACGCTCGCTTAGATATCTTTTTCGACAGACATTATTGTAAACAATCCATTTTCATAATTGCAATGCCGCAAGATAAGTTGTTTCTCTTTTACGATACAATATCTCAAGTTCATTGAATAATACCGAGTCACGTTGAAAATGAAAATGCATTCGATTAGCGCGAAAACGGGTTAATAGTGAAGACGAGTGTAAATGTCCTTGAAAGGGATATTGAATTGTTTCTGCGAGATGTTTGGATATTGTATGAGGTCGTTTTAATTTTTCTAAAATTCCTACGTTTCTTTGTGACTCCTTGTTATATCTATAATACCTCTTACCATAATAAACACCTTATATAGATTACACCTTTACGGAATATCCCTGAAAATTTCAGGTTATATAAATATGTAATGTGGAAAATTGAATTTATTATATGCGAATAAATTGGAATAACAGTGAAAATAAGTGTAAAAGTTCTTGACTTGGATGCTTAATGGTTTTTATGAGATACTTGAGCATAAATATAACTTAGCTAACAGACTAGAAAGACTTGAATCTTGGTTAAAATTGTAAAAAGTGCAAATAATACACGTAGAAAATTGCTATGGTATATTAATTATATTTATTGATAATTTATTCATATAATTAAAATGATGAGAATTTTTAGAAACCGTTAAAATTTGTTTGAAAGTGTTTTAAACAAAATTCTCTATTATATAGCAATAGTAAATTAATTTGAATAGAACAGGAATGAACAATCGAAACCTCGAGTAAATGACAGATATTACTGTTATTAATTTTGAAAATACCGAAATAATATTAAATTAAATACTACAGATAAATTTTCAGGAAAAAATTAACGCCTGAAATTGTATATCATAATTGACTGGCATTCAACAAAAGAGCCACAATTTATATGTAAGATTTTAGATATTAAAACGCGGCCTGTAAAATGTGGAAACGTTATCTATAAAAAGCTATTCAACTAATTGTATCTTATTAAAACCGAACAATGTTAAAAATGTGCAGTTTTAAATTAAAAATATTACCTTTTTCAATGAAATTTTACGAATAAGTGCGAAGAAGTACGAATAAGATAATATGTTTGAAATTATTCAAAAAAGTGAAATTATATTTGACATCAGTCATTTATCCGAAAATACGGATATTTAATATTCGTTATATATAATATTCATTAAAATTCCCTATATCAAGGATGATTTTCAATGAATCGATGTTTTATTGCACATTTCTTTACATATCACGAATATGTCGTATGTTATTCCTATATCGTATATGTATATGCAACATATGTATTGGAATATATAAATCATCATATGGATTACATATATAAATATTGATACATCTTTCATATATATATATCATATGCTGCTACATATTTCATATATCCATACATGAGTTAATATAATATAAATATATATTTTTAACGTATCTATTAAGGTTTCTATATACTATTCTTAAAGGTTATTCAAATTATGTACAGTTAATACACTTAAAACCTGATGTGTAGTCATGTTAATATCGATTCGATTTGTAACTTTATTATTGTTAAATATCGATCATACTCGCACATTACATGTTTATATAAAAGAATTCTTTAAATTACAATAACAACAATAAATTGAGAACATAATTAATTAAATTCCTTCACTTGCTTTGTAACGATATTGGACTTAAATGATTAAAATGATTGAATAATAGTACTGAGAGATGTTTCAAATGATTAAAATATTTGTCTCAATTTAAAAAGTTAAAACATTTATTATCATAACTATTGAAGAAAGTTTGCACGTCTTTTTAAAGCGTGACTACATTTCGAAAATTTCATTTTGTTTCGCCGGTTTTTATCTAATCTTTCTACATAAAAACTGTTACGTTTATCAATATATTCGGTTCATTTTATATTGATTTAGAATATTGTGGAATTGTATTTCATTCAGTTTTTGTTTACTGAATCGAAAAAGCTTTCGATGTTTAAGTATACATATAACAAAGGGCTCTTCAACGAAAATTTTATTTGTTTAAATTAAAAAGCACCACTGGGCAAACAAAATTTTGAAATGTCATTTGAAATAATGTCCATCATTTTGTCACTACACAACTAAGAAAATATAGGATTCAGATCTAAATTGAATATATATCGATCGCAAGCTTTTAATAAAGTCTAACATGGGTCTAATTTGATAACATGGGTTGAGAAGATAAGAGATGTGTACGATTTTTACAAATATACGGAAACCAAAAATTATCTTATATCTGAGTGTTCAAAACAAACCGTGTAATTGAAAAATACAAGGCATTCGTTTTCAAATGCAATCAATCGTTTGGGTATTCCATTTTACGAAATTGTATGTTTATTTCCTTGAATTTAAATCATTCATGTTTTTAATATATTTATAACCTTTTATGTTTTATTATTATTTTTGTCTTCTTATGATATTTCGTAAAGATTAATGGAATAGAGAAAAAGTTAGCTGATACATTATTATTTAACTCTATTGACTTAATATATTATATAACTCTAATATTTTGTATCGAAGTATATATATAGCGCATGAAATTCACACATATATATCTATACAAGTATAATATACTACATAGAATATCATAATGTACGCACGATTTATATATATATTTATGATACACAATAATATATGTCTGACATATAAATAAAAAACTAAATAATGCCTTTAGACGTTACAACAGTATAAAATACATAAGATTTTGTTCATAAATGTCATATATATGTATATAAAGAGAGATGCCCCATCCACACCAACAATGCACACACAAAGAAAAACAATACATTTAATCTTCTCTTTCTAAACAAGTTGAACCCATTGCTAAAATGTGATATTTCGTGTAATATTTTTCGCAGCGTGCATTCTGTCGCGTATCGATTTACTATTATTTTTCTTGCGCTTCTGTGCGCTGAATGTAAAACGAAAAGTTCGTATACGGATCAGCGAAGAAACGAGGCCTAATTAGCACGATTCTTAAACAAGAAGTCACGTGCACTTGTTTCGGCACTCGGATCTGCCGCGCGCGAGGCATCCCGCTACTGTCTTGTGCACATTTTTTTCCATTTACATTCGTTACGAGAATCGCGCAATACCTGCAAACTTTTGTGCCAAATGCGCGAAACGTTGCCTTTTGGTCGAAAACATACTCACACGTTGCAGTGCACAAGTTTTATCGACAAAGCACCTTTATTTTGTGCAAACTTCCTTTTAAGTTCATGACCTTCGTTCAGATTAAAACAGGGAGTCGTTGTTTGTATTGTGCGCGTGCAATTGACGGAAATTGTTTTCTTTTTTTGTGAATTCGTCGTTTTGATGATCACGAATTTCAAATTTCGTGAGAACAAATCCTGCACGTGTCTAGATTTTAGTAACTTAAATTGTTATTGGTACTAAAAATATTTATGCGTGTATGTGTGTGTGTGTGTGTACGATGGTATTTTTTTCACACGTATATATAAATGTGCCTTTATATGACTTGTTTAAAGCACAGTTTTCGCTTAAGCAGTTTATGAACTGTGTATAAAGAAGAGAAGTGACACGTTTTTCCCTTGAAAATTTGTGCGATAGTTTTTAGGTTTTTGTCCTTTTAAATTGACACCAGCGATTCGCGCTCAAAAAGTGACGGAATTCCGGGGCTTTGGTATTATGCTAGACGGGATAAAAGACATCCCGTATTCGCGTCTCAGTCGGACGCGTTTAACTATCGTTCCGAATAAAAAGATAATTATAACTTCAAGTTTTGATTTTTCATCGCAATTATTGTAGACAGAAGTTTCACTGTGCAAAGAATTAATAGTTTAGTTTCACAGCAGTAATACAGTTTACGGTCTTTTTCAGGATGCGATACTATTTTTAAACGATATATCAATCAAACAATTGTAACCACGACAATATTAAAAGTAAACCAATTGTTGAAAAGTATAGCGTTAAAAGAATTTGATTTGTTTGATCTGTTTGCAAATTTCATACCAAAATGTCTAAGGTTGATTTGGAGTACGCTAAAGCCCTTGAAAGTGGTATGCCACCACCACAGGTAAATATTTTATAATTACATTATATCACAAAAAATATAATCAATAATAATAATTGATTAACCTGCATATATGTTCCTTGGATAATTATAATTAGAAATAAAAATCATTGTAATTTTACAATTACAGAACAAAACGCATATATAAAATTTAAAAGGACACGCTTAGTGTCCAAGAAAGTTCCACGCACAGTGGAAGCCACTTATACAAGTGGTAATTTTTAAGAAATCCTGCATATGAACGTTTAGTACCTTTGGGCACTAAGCAGTTCCTCATCGTCAAACAATGATTTTTATTTTTAATTACATTTTAATTGTGAAATTTATTTTAGCAATGTGACATTTAATATGCAAAATATATTAAAAAAAGTCTAATCTCAGAAAAATGATCATCAAATAGTAGTCACCAATTAATAATCAAATATAGATAATATATCCAAAGAATTCCAGTAAACTTCACGTTTTAAAACGATTACAGTATCTTAATGTTTATTAAAATTTTATTATAGTTGTAATTCAGTCATCTAAGTTTCCATATTCTTATTCATTTCGAAGTTCGAATAATTAGATCAGGCAGATTTCATCATAACATTAAACGTAGTAATTATATAGTTTCTCAGATATTGGTGTAATAATCATATATTTTAATAGTATTATATTAATAAAACGAAATGTTTAGTATGATTATTTTGTTTGTAGTAAATTATTATATAAAAAAAACATGATGATTACTTAATTATGTATAAATTATTTGATTCATTAAATTTTAAATTCAACATAAATAAATATAATTAATAAAAAATACATTTATTATTGATTAATTTTTGTAAGGTAAATTCTATTGCACTTTATTTAATACCATTATTAACGCAATGACCAAAGCTTATTAATCTTGATTATCTGACATTAGACTCATTTATTAAATATAATACCAAAGTGATTACTTATATGTACTAATAATTTTATACTTCATAAGCTATAGTAGCTTGTTATTCTAATATTATTAAGTTTGTGGTACTGCTCAATTAATACGATGCCATTACGTTGTACATTTATTCATTTTAATAAACATGAAATAAAAATTATTTAAATCAAATTAATACAAATGTTAAATTAAATTTAATACACAATTCTAGTAAAAAATCTATTTTGCTTACAAGAAATATATACAATTAATAGATTCACTCATTTCACCGAATGAATAACCTGAAAAGAAATTTCGTTTTTCATCAAACCCTTATAGTTAATTAACGCGTCAGTGGAACAACGCAGTACTTTGCCAACTGTATCTTGTACTATAACTGAAACATGTGAACCAAACACCAAAACACGTACTTTCGGAGAAAGGAAGCAGAAAATGTACTTCGTCCCGAGAAACTGCTAACATAATTTACAAATTTGTAATTTCAACATAAAATCGAAATACTTCTTTGACTCTGTTCGTTCCAAACTTGGAACTGTATTTTATAGTTGTGGCCATTTTAACTACGATTTATCGTAAATTTAACCGTAATATATGGTATGCGGTCACCATGGCGCAATGCTTCACTGCATGTTGCTACGAAATTATTGTTATCGTAAGACAATGTTCTCGGATGACGTCTCCTTAAGCAAATGGGTTAATGGTATATTACGGGCGTGGGAGCGCATGTGCGAATTACTTCCAAACATAAGTAAGAATGTTCCAAATTCCATTCGATATGAATAAATAGCACTTTGCTTATTTCAGATTTTATAGTCACTTAAAAAGATTAGGTTCTTTCCGTCCAGTGAAAAAAAGAAAGAAAAAAAAATTAAATAACTATATAACATTTTTTGAACGCATAATGGTGACAATAAAAATCCGCAGCACAAAAGTAAAGACAAAAACATGTGTCGAAATAAAAGTGCTGTGTGCTCCTTGTTCTGGACTACTCTATTAACAATATTTTTCAAATCACTTTATTTCAGTCACACGCAAAATAAAAGAAATTGTACACGATTTAATCTTTTCCATTCAAATCCAATTCGATTCGATAAAACAGAAACCGTGTTTTGTTGACATAAATCAAAACTAAATCCAAATTAAATAAAACTGTCAGATAAAATGTTCTCGTAAACATATTTAGATATTAGTTTCACTGGCCCATTACAATTCCATTCAAGTGCAAAAATAAAGCAATTAAATGGTTCGTCGTTTCGATTGTCCAAGAATTGCAAATTCGCGCGATTTTTTTGAATCAAATGTCAAATGTCACTGTAATTGCTGCACACTTCAGTATAAATGACGTTGGCGGCTCTAACGTTATTTCGTACGTTTATTGTCGCTAAGATTATTTCTTTTGATAATCTCATTCCAATTTATGCTCGATAATGATGTCACGCTTCAACGACATATTTTGAATAACATCAACATTTCGTTACGTATTGATTGAATGCATTGACAGAACAGTAAGTTTCGACTATTTGTACAGTTTAATCGTTTGCAGTAAATATAAACATGTGCATATATATATTACACACACATATACCATTTTCTTCTTTTGTGATTTAAAATAAAAATTTAGTATAATATTCATTGCATTTATACATTTATTCATAATTAATTTTGTTCAAACTTTTATATGCAAAACACACACGAGACAATTTATTCGTATTCATTGAATATATGGTAACTATTTGAGATTTTGAAGTTAAAAATAAATCAGTCTGCGTAAAACGATAATTTTTTTTCTGTATACTCTAAAAATTTCTTCGCGCGATTCTGAACTAATCTTGATCGCTTAAAATGTCTAACAAATTCTTTTGACTTTCTTTACGTTTTATTCGATTATTCTATAGCGTTTATTATTATTTAAGTTTATCTACATAAAAATTTTGTTTCCGTTAATCCTATTATTGCAACGGTTTATTTATTGCGTGAATTTTTATAACTTCGACACTTTGCTTGCATCGATTCGGGGTCCAATTTTTTGCGTTTCTATTTCTTTATATTTTATAGCTAATTTATATTAATTTTGTTATGACTTCAAATGAAGCATACATAGTTTAGTATTTGAATAATTTATATTGCGAATGTTATTTTCCCCATTCAATGCTATTTGATTTAAATATTTCACTTGAAATTTAACCAAATTAATTACATTGTAGTTATTTACTGAATATAAACAAGCTTAAAGATTTTTTTTATTCTACTATGATTGATTAAGTTTATTTACGAATGTTTTGCCTCATTAATGTGCAACAATATTTGATACCGTAATTGCCATATTACATCATCCTTAATTCAACGCAAGAAATAACGCCAAAATTAATTACATCAATTTTTGTCCTAATGATTGTTTAATTAAATTGCTATAATTGATAATTTAATATTACATTTGCTTTCAACTGATTAAATGAATTTTTAAATCAAACGTAAATCCAATTACATCCGAGCATTACATGCCTAAACAAAGCACATAATATTACATTTTTCAATAATCCTCATTATTCTCCTTACTCCCATCGTATTTTAACCCGAATTTTGTGTTTCAGACTATCGAGACAAAAATCTACAAACGAAGATGGTTGATCCTGGCGATATTTGTATTATATAGCGCCAGCAATGCTATGCAATGGATCCAGTACAGTATTATCTCGAACATTGTTATGAAGTATTACAACGTGTCGGGATTTCTTGTTGACATGACCAGCATGATTTATATGATGACGTACATTCCATTCATTTTCCCCGCGAGCTATTTTCTCGACAAATTTGTAAGATTTCTTAATTGCCCGTATCGATCGTGCCGTTGCAAAGCAAACAGCCTTCTATTAAAATGCGATCTTCAAAATCGAATTGAACGAAAAACAATAAACGCCTACTGGATTTCGCGAACAATTTCGTACACCATTAGTTTTAATTCCGGATGTGCTAATCTTGTAAAGAACTGCAAAGAAGATTAATCATCGTTAAGTGCGAGACTTGCCTTTTGTACCGAAAAAAAAATTTCATTTTAAGGATATTTATTCGGTTCTTTTCACTCGTATTTTCGACAGAACACTGAGGTATTATGTATGTTAACGAGATATATTTTTTGGTACAAAAAAACACATTATATTCAGATTTTCATTTTAAAATTTGTTTTAATCAATCATGTATTGATTATTGTTTTATAGTTATAAATTTGAGTAGATTTATTTAAGGTTTAAAGACACGGTTTTATATTTTTATACAAAAGTATATTGGTCGGTATAAATTATTTAGATTACAACATTTCACTGAAACTTTAAATACCGATTGTAAATATCATTAGGGATATAAGTTTAAGAAGCTAATTTTATTTACTTGCTATTTTATTTGCTTGCGCATTAAATTCACAAACAACTTTGCAAATCGGTTATTAACTTTTAAAGTTTAACAGTTCTTACTCGTGTTCTGTTATCTCTTTTCAAGTTAGTTATTTGTGCAATGATTAGCTATATCAACGAACCAAACTGCTCAAATTATTTGAAATTTCTCTATCTTTTCGAAACCTTTGACGTGCATTTTCTGCATTTTTCCCGCCACGTGTCACTTTCCAGCGAAACGGTTTTCTTGCAACGGCAAAAGCGACGCAAAAAGCTCCGCGAATAAGAAAGATAAATCTTTTCTGTTTCTTTCATTGTGCAGGGTCTTCGGTATGCGGCACTGTTTGGCGCCATCGGAACCACCGCAGGATCCTGGATTAAAGTATTAAGCGTATCGCCAGATCTGTTTTGGTTGACATTTACCGGTCAAACGCTTGTCGCCTTAAGTCAGACATTTGTTTTGTCTGTCCCGGCGAGATTAGCAGCAGTATGGTTTGGACCCGACCAGGTTAGCAGTGCGTGCAGTATTGGCGTTTTCGGCAATCAAGTAAGTAACTTTTTTTGGTCGATATCATTACGTTAAAAAAGGAATATTATATCACTATAGGAAGATTTTCTTTTTCCTTGCAATTATATATATATATAATCTGTATTATACGTCGATATTACATAAATAATTAAAACATAATTTGAATATATATTTGGGTTTATACTTGATTTGTTTTTTGGAAATATAATAGGTACTTTTGAGTAAAGTTTATAAAATACTATATATGTGAGCGCGTAGAAAATTTCGATCCTTTTTTACTTGCAGTTTGTAAAAATTCAAAGATAACACATTTTTGATTATATCGTTTTCATATTGACACAATAATTGTTCTAAATAACCTGAATAATCAGATCGTTATATTTTTATTTTTGTTTTTTAATCGTACCTACATTTGTGTGAATGTTATTATCATTGCTTTCAAATGATTATTTTTTATACATTGTATTATAATTTGTTAAATAAATATAATTTATTATATCCGATAAATATACGTCCAATTTCTAATCTTATTTTGTTATAGTTATAATATATATAATTGAATTAGTTCCACTTCTCCAGTTATGTACCTTACAGATATATTTTGTAGATACAAACAAATTTTGTTTCATTCAACATAGAGTTTTGTTGTTGTTTAACTAAACAAATAGTTTGGTTAGATCAACAAAATATGATTCAACTTTGATCATTTTGTTGATGATTTTTATTTGAATCAACACACTAATATTGTAAAAAAATATTAAACGCTTCAGTAAAAGTGTAAATATTTACGAAATATTTTATATATATTATATAAATCCATAAAAATTTTAGACACATCAGAGACGTATAATTAACACATTTTTGGGTATACAGATTATATAATGAATAAAAAGTAAAGGAAAAAGTGAGTAACCTAAACTGGAACAGAATATTATTAAAGAAAGTATATTTGACAGATAATAGGAATCAGTTTACCTATGATTAGCAAGTATATTTAGACTCATTAGACAAACATATTGTTCGGTTGTTTCAACTAATCGGATTTGTCTTAATGCTTTGTGACTTCAATTTGATGATGCGATAATTAATATATTTGTTTAATGAGATGTTCACTTCGATACAACGTCACAGTTTATATCACCGAAATAAATAATTCTTACAAACAATACCGTAAAATATTCTAAAATAGTATAATATTATATATATTATTATCAGTTGTAATGAGTGTTAAAAGGTTGTTTTTTTTATTAATTTCTTGTTGTCGTATCATTTTCTTTACATCACATAGGAATATCTACGTTTATTTCATTAATAATATCGTATTGTTGTCAAATAATTAATTATGAAACAAAAATGAATTTTAGTACAATAAATTAGACATTATAAATGTTTTTTCGGAACAAATCAGAAAAAGCAAAATGAAGATAAAATTAGAATTACCGACACAACTGCTTCAGACAAGAATGTAATTCTTTATAAAAGTAACAACGCCAGAAAAACGAAATATTTCATAAACTTATAATTCATCTTTGGTGTAATATTTGCAACGGAATTAATAAATTTTGAAGATACCAAATATAATTATTATTAAATTCACTTAAGTGCAAATTTGTTACATTTGAATGTGCATTTATACATGTATTTTTACATAATTAATTGTTAATTGGAACAAAAAACGTTGTTATAAACACATGAATAATGACGTCAGATCAAAGTTTTGCACGTGCAGTTAAATCACAATGAAAAACGATTTTGCAATTAGGGTGGGAAGCCTGGTAATGTCAAACACCCACGATTAATGTTTTAACGTCGAGGGGAGTAAACCTTATCAAGGCTCAAGTGTTACTTACGCATTTATATTTTATTATAATGCAGTGGCATAAGTGGCTCAATTTTTTAAAGGTGCAGTTTTACACCACTACGAAGCTATTGGCTGACGCCAATCCTGCTGAATAGGTAAAATGCATTTGATTTGTCGATCCCATCCGCATATCGATTTCCGCGTAATTATCAACTACACAAGAAAATAGCTGACTGATAATTTGAATTCATAATTTCACGGAGTCACATTACGTTTAACTAAAAATAAGAACAAAATTAAAATGAAAGATCTTTAAAGAAATGCAAATATTTTATCTATCAATTTAAAAAATATCTTATTATTTATTTCTAATCATTACATAATATTATATAAAAAATAATATTATTTATTATTTTTCATTTAATTTAAATTTTTCATTAACTTTTAAATTTTTTAATTCCTTTCAAGTTTATATTAAAGTTGATTAAATTAACATTTTTAGTTTAATTAAAGATGTATTTTTTTATATTTCTATTACTTAAATTAATTAAACTATGATTTAAATTTTCTATTAGAAGCTTAAATTGAAAAAAATGTTCTTGAATTTAAATTTTAGACTATATATAAGGGATTTTCTTCTTTCTCAAATGACCATTTAAGCAGTTGAGAGAAAGTGGCAATTATAACGAGAAGAACTGATTAATATAAAAAGTACAAACTGCAAAATTTATATGCCCTCAAAAACGTTTAATCATTACAATATTTGTTTAAAAATATCATTTACTAGTATATTATAGTATTGATTACTAGTATTTGAACTTTAAACATTAATTGCAAAAATTCCTTTTACATTTATCTCTAGATTGAATAGTTATAATACAACTTCTATATACTGCTCGCATTCGCTATATTAAATTTTTCTAAATACAGTTTCAATCTCATACATGAAATAGTATGCAAACTAAGCTAGAAATATTGAAATTAACTAATGTAATTCTTTTCATCCAGATAAAACGTAAATTCTATCTGCAAAAGAGCTTTTCATTATCTAAGTTAGTTGCAACATGTATATGAAAAAAAATTTGAATAGATATTCAGTTGGACCATCGCCAGAACAACCGACGCTTCATATTCTATTTCGTTGGATATAGTATCATATTTTCAATTGCTAAATCAAAACTAACTTTTAGAAAACTGGTTAAGACATAATAAAATTATCTTTTGCGTTGAAACGTTGATATTTGCACGTTTAAAGGCAGAATTTTTAAGTATTATAATTTGTCGTGTTTTTATTTGGTTTTGTAATAAAAAACACCATTGAATAGTGTACTATAGATAGCGTTGAGAAGATTTAAACTTTCCACATTTAATATATATATATATATATATATATATAAGTGTATTTTTTCCTAAATTAATTTTTACATTGTAGTCAGAGATTGTATAAAATTATTCAGTTCCAGTTAAAAAAAAATTATAAACAAAATTGTCAAAAAAATCTTTTTCCAATTAAAAATAAACATGTTGAAATGTTAGTAATTTGTGATTCTAGTTTTGTTTAAATTTGCAAAGTTTATATTTTCATAGCCCATTTTTAATCGGTTACAAACAATTAATCAATATACTAAATCCTCGTGTTTCGTATGTATTAAATACATTCAAACATCCTTCATAGTACTAAGTCTTCATAATATTGTATGCTGAATAAATGCTCAAAATATTTACATTACGTCCATATTTGCAAATAAAAATAGAATTTCATTCATTATATCATTCTGCCTTTATCACGTATACGTCAAAGAGCTAAATGATTGAAAACTTTGTTAAATAAATCTTGACCACTTTACGTCTAATGACCACGAAGGCATTGTAAATGAATTGTGAAATGAAATTAAACGTCATTGGTCCCTCAGGACGCAATCCAGATACATCCTCAAGTTTACGTTGCGGATTGCATTAAGTGATGATTTATGAATTGACTGCGAGACCGGCAACTTTAAATTGCCTGCGCCTATCTCTGTAGCTACGGTATTTGCATTCAATATCCGCATTCGACATCAGTTGCAATTTTTTAAATAATGAAAAGATTTACCGCGTCATTCGAATTCCTATAGACAGTTCAAATAGCACAATTATCAATTGTCTGCGACTCAAATTGATCGGAAAGATCAATTTCCAGTGACTGGAAAATGTTAATGTTTATATTGGTTACGCTCATAAAATCATAAAATCGATTTATTATTAATTACGAGTTTGATCTCGATATCTGATAAAGATAATGTTAAAGTAATTTCTGTTTGTGATAGTAATTGTTGAAACCGTTTGAATTTAGTTTATGCAAATTTTATGGTTTGTTGTCTTAGCAGCTTATAATTAACGTACGTAAAAACTGAATCTTACATAATATATAACGTTTAAATAAACCAACGATATATGCTTTTGTTTAAAAAAAATTCAAATTAATTTATTACGTTTATCTTTAGACATTTTTTTATAGAATTATTATACAAACAAACGAAACCATGTTATAAATATCATTTAAATTTTACTTTGCAAGGTTTATTTTATACATTTATTACTCATGTTTACATTTAAATATTTTATATTACTATCATTTTTAACATTGTGTATCTTTCAAAACATAATAAATGCAAATTTATTGCACTTAACTTCACTGTAACTACAGTGAAAAGATGGTTCTTTTTTAATAATATTATGTTACAAAGAATTCCAGAATTATAAGTATAGATAAAAATAAAAATTTTTTTGTCTAAAAAAATTCATTCTATACAGTGTACAAGAGTTCATCTTAGGACAATTAAATTTAAAACGGAAACAGTTGCATTCCGCTTAAGTTTTTTTCCTCATCTGCAACCTTGTCCATTTCTAATTTCACATCGACATTTCACATTTCTTTACATCATTTGCATAATAACAACTACAATAAATCATTCAGATATCATCATTTGCATATAACGACATCCCGATAATTTCAATCGATATCGCAATATCGCGGAATAATATTTCAAAACGAATTATATGAGTTGGTTTAATTATTAAACGGACAACCTTAAAAACGATTTTAACAATTGACGATGAAACTCGATTATATCGATTCCATTCGTAATTAAATGCGCTCGCAATTTATATTTTCAATTAACAAGATTCGCATTTTGGTTCTCTATAAACACGCGCCTATTCATCGATAGCAAACCTATACGTACAATTGACAAAAGTTAATACTCTGTATCAACCGCAGTTCGTCGTGTTTCATTCTCGAGGTATTCTGTGGTTGTGAACCATACTTGCGATATGCGATTAAAACGATATTACCAATATGTTGGATGTGTGACACATTTGTAAGTCATTTATTTCGGTAATAACCATAAAACATTGTTTGTTTTGTAACAAGTATATGCTTATTGTTGAATTAAACGAAGCCGCGTCGGGTTCTAAAACTGTACACAAATATAATATGTTTAACGTGTGCATATGCAAACATTAAAATACAATTTTGCGAACAACCCTGGTAGATAAATGACGTGTTCAGGAACACGTGTCTCTGTGAAATATACATTTGCATGATATGTATTATTCAAGTATAAAAAAAAATATACCAAATTTTCATTTTGATCAAAATATATATATGTGTATGTGTGAGTATTAAATGACTATAATGATAATGATGCATTGCACTTTCAGATTACGCAGATATACGAATTTAATATATATATATATATATATAGAAAGATAATTTCACAAAATCGAAACTTGTACAATTATATATATAATAATAGCACAATATTGAATGATATTACACTGTTTCGCGTATTTCGAGTATTACTTTATATAAATATATATATGGCTGCATTAAATTTTCTTTAAGAAGAATTTATTTTTCACGGTAAATTATGCACAATCGAAGTCCTCACATTATCAGATTCAATTCATTTATTCATTGAATTACTTTTCTTTATTAACAAACCACTTATTTGAATCTTAATACATTCTTCGAGAGGTAATTGCTTTTAAGAAACGAGAGCTGCTAAATTCTCGTTTCATGGAAATCGGATTAAATTGTGAATTATAAATTTCGTGCCGCCGAATTCAAAATAATTGATGGCATTCGATTCATTTGGCATTATGTTTCATAGCGAGAACTGTAACAATACGACATTGCAGAATAATTTTATTCTTTTCAACTTTTAAGATGATTAGAGAATGGTCGAGACGTTCACCGTATTTCGTGTTTAATAATTCAGAATTGCTTCCATTTTTCTCATCAAAATTTCTTTATTACGGTATTATTTTTAAGTAATAATCTTTTTGATGAAATAAAATTTCATTCTCACGATTGATTAAAATTTCAATACAGATGCTTAAATTAATGCAGTTATGATGTAATTATAATAAATAAACCAAACATATATATATATACGTTCAACGGAAAGTGTATGAAAATGGTCGCTTGTATTGTAATTCAAATGAATTAATTTATCGTCTAGAAATTTCGTTTAAAATTTAGATATTACAATGAATTTATTTTGAACGATCATTGCGAAGTATACGCATTAGAATTAGGCCGAGCAATTATAAGCAACTGTCCGACAAGGACGAATCGAACGGCTTAAAAACTCGGTGAAATTGTTCATCACGGCCGCTGAATCGAGAAATTTAAATTAACTCGAAACCATCGGAGTCGCGTGTTGAATGGTATCAAATTGTCCGCCGGAAAGGTGTGTCATAGATGTTGTTTCGATGAAGAAAATTTTTATTGCTTGAATTTCATTCTATTGAAATCTTCAAAATAGTTACAAAAAGCATTTCAAAATGTCGTGATATTATTCAAATTCGATACAATATAATTTTATTTAAAAAGATACCGCAAAAGGAATTGTATTAACACGATTTGATAATCGTATTTTACAATTTGTCTAAAAATTAAGTCGTTACAATTATTAAAATAAGTTGCTTCCAATGATACATAGCATTTAAGTAGCGAGGATCAATTATTTTCTTTCTACGTTTTGTATCGGTACAGGCATCATGAGAAAATTCGGATATCATTCATTCAATCACCTGCATCAGTTCCAATCAATGAAACCCAATTGCAAAAGTGGCAAATTATTCCTGTCTAATGAGCCATTCAACACTGTTTCAATGTGATGTTTAATTAAAGTATACATCTATCACGTTTGGCACATTATTACTCACAGTTGATACATTAAACATAACTAACATAACAATAGTAACTAAATGATTCACTTTAAATGAATTGTCTACACCCATATAAAATAACTCTGTAATAAGATTATTACTCTACGAAAACATATTTTAAATGTAGACATTTTCAATAAAACAATACAAAACATGTTTTATAATAAAAAACTTTTACTATTTTTTCTATAAAAGTTTCTTAAATTAAGACATTTTTATAATTTTAAATTATGCCGATTTTAACAGTATCTCAAGTAAAAATTAGACTAGTTTTTGCCTAGTTTAAACCAGATTCTAGCCATATTTTGAATGGATTCACTAGTCTAGATAAATCTATCAAATTATTGCCTAATAACTGCCGTAAGAAAATTGTAGTAGTTTGTTTTTAGAAAAACTTAATAGATTTTGGATAGTTCTGAAATAAGATTACTAGACTAGATTTACTATGTATATTTTGGCTAGATACTATTACATAATTACTGGTATTAAGCATTTTTGCCTTAAGAAGTCTATTTTGTCATTGTGTACTACGAGTCATAGTAGCTCAGTGGTTAGAGTACACGCTTTAAAGTTGAGACGAGGGTTCAAATCCCGGATATAATTATTAGTGACACAAATTTTTCAAACTCAAATTATATTAATTATTAGGAAACAAGATGTCTCCTTAGCCTCAAAGTAATATTAATTGTATATATATATCATTTTACTTTTATAACAATAGTTAAAAACTGGCCAGAATCTCGGCTGACAGAGCGTGACGTTGCTACTTAATTACTGCATAGTTGTTTAGGGATAAATCTAGCAGAGTTTAGAAAAATTTGGTTGTTTTCACACAAAAACTCGACACAATTTTTACTTGGGATAGTCTTCATTTAAGAAGTGGTGTATTAATAATCAAACAATATGATTTCTAGCATATATAATAAAATTACATCACTTTTCAACCCTAGGGTGAAAATTATTAGCACAAATTGCTGATCAAATTGAAATCTCAAAATCTTGAATATCGCTACCAGAAATTGGTTGTTTCTGATTATAAGTACATAGAAATTTTTGTTAATATAATTTGAATAAACATAAGATAATTATTTGACAAATCATTTATTCTCAATTATTTTGAGGATAAAGTCTAATAGATACTTAATAAAAATACACTTTTTTATATTACGAAGATATTCCTTTCTCTTTACATTAGATATATCGATTAATTTGTACACTTTTTTTATATAATAACAATATTTACAGTTTAAAAATTTAATATATTTTGCGTGTATACAATAAAACCTAAATATTCGTTAACAGTTGGGTGTGGCGATCGGGTTCCTTTTCCCACCAATGTTGGTCCCAAACAGCGACGATCCGGCGGTCATTGGTGCAGGTCTCCAGTTGATGTTCTATATCGTCGCAGCCTGTACCACAACAATTTTGGTGCTGATATTACTATGTGAGTATTAAAACCAAAACTCATCCGCATAATAAAGACTGTGCTGGCTTTGAATAATGCGGTCAAAAATGTCTCGCGCAATCGGGACGCATAAATAGCCATCTTGGCTTGGAAGAAGTTTATTTTAGTTTTCTCGTCCGATCATATTTAACTTGAATTAAGTATTGCCGCATCACGAACAGAAGATGCGCTGCATAATATATAATTTAATTAATTTGAGGCTTGATTATAATTCACTCTCAATGGGCTGTTGTATGGCTTTTCAGTTTTCAAAGCACAGCCGCCTTTACCTCCTAGTCCGGCTCAGGCAGTTCAAAGAGAGGCGGAAACATCGGATAACTTTTGTTTGTCTGTGAAGAAGCTCGTGACCAATGCAGGATACATATTGCTGTTGGTCAGTTATGCCATCAATGTGGGCGTTTTCTACGCTATTAGCACATTTTTGAATAAAATTGTGCTGGAATATTTCAAGGTAGGTGTATACCAGATAAAATCACGTGGCTCTCATTGCTCGTTGAAAAGTATGTAAACTTGGTGATTAATTGAACTAAATTCGAGATTTTATGTTATGTGTCAATTAATATTATAATTCAACGGAGTATCGTTATTGAATTTCAATAATTACTCAATTTTTTACATTTTTGTTTGTGTTTATTTAATAATTAAAAATTAAATTGTGGTGATAGTTTATACATATATAATGTGTATGTTTTATGTAAGTAAACTAGATTATATTATATCTTACATATAATTATATATATATATAAATTTAGGAAGCGGTGTTTTTGAATACCCTGAGATGTGGTAACAAGTAAAATGTATCCAAATTCACCAGCTGATGACAAATTCTAATTTTTTTAATACTGTATTTAAGTTATTATATATAAAAAAATAGATGATTTTTAATATGTTTCCTATATCTAATACATTACTAGGAGCATGGGATTCGTAAGTTTGTCTTGTTGGATTTTTAAATGGAAGCGGAGGTCATATTTTTGGTATCAAATTTTAGTATACAGAATTTTACACTTATAGTCCTGTAATTAGGACGCTCCAAAATGGATCGTATTCAAAAGCACGATTCCAAAGGTTATATATATATTTGCTTTTATGAGAAATAAAAAATCTAAATATTTAGACTAACACATTTATGTACGTCCATATATAATTATGCTTTAATGGTTAATCTAATTTTTTTCAGAATTAAATTTAAATTGCATAATACAATTAATATTAAATTCCATAGTATTTATTTTTAACTTAAAATAATAAAACCGAAAGTAATGATCCAAATTAAAGCATTGCAATATGCTAATAATTGAAGGTTCAAAATTGTGATAAAAGTAATTAAATTTTAATTAGTCGTGTGGAAACAATGAACCAGAAATGTTGAAATTAATCGAAAGATATGAAATGCGTTAAAATTGTAAAGGTGACATGGCACGTATGCATATGTCTGCATATATATTTAACAATACATTTGCCTTTTTGTGCCAATTTTATCTATTTTTTAGTTTATTCTCTCAAAGGCATCATTATAGTCACACTCACGTTTGAAGAAGAAAAAGAATAAAAATGAGTACTATTGAACTTTCAATTCATAAATATTCATAGAAAATTAGCACGTGCTTCATCTGCTTTATTTTTTATATGCAGTAATATTAAATGTTCAGGATTAAAAGCTTATGTAATTATGTGATCTGAGAAAAATTAAAAACTTTTTAAAATACTCTTTCAAATCACACCGTCGATTAACAGAATTTGTTTTATAATTTGAAGAAGCAATTTATCTAGAATAACTTATTACGTTATGTTGCAATATCAGATTATTGATACCAATTCATTTCTACAATTTCTATGGGGTTTTACAGTTTTTGATATGCAATATTTTATACGAAATTTTCAGTCACAGCATTTTAACAGTATTACATAAGTCGTTCGTCATTAAACCAATCACATTGATTTTCCACTCCATTTGTTTGTAAAAGTGCATTTGATTTTAAAATGGAAGCACATAGATATGTAATAAGAATTTGAATTAAGCAGTTGTTTCCCTCGTTATCGTACATTCTTTTGCCGTAGATCATAATGCGATAAATTAATGAGTCGTGACACAGTTGTTTACGAAATTTATTATTGAACCACGTAATACTCTAATTCGTTATGACTTTATTTTACAACGCTAGTGCATTTTATCTCGTATTAAGTTCACATTTTTAATGTTAAATTATGATACGCAATTCAATTAAATTGTTATCGATGCTTGAAAATTACAGAGCTCATTAAATTACCGTCATCATAAAAAATGTTTTGAAACGTTTTAACTTGAAAATTATAGTGCGTAATTTCTGTGAAAATTATATTTTATAACATTGTAAAGGTTTGAAAGCGTCAATATGTAGGATGTACATAGGCCAGATTTAGGTATATAAGCATGTATGTATGTACCAACATCATAAAATTATTTAAAAATAGTATATAATTAAATTATTTAAGCATCTAAGATTTTGGATCATGTAAATTTAATTTGAAGTTAATTCTATTTGTTTTGTATATTTAGATATTTTATTATTATTATAATATAATAATAAAATTCTAATTTAATAAATGTAAAAAAAGGAGGGGGGTAGAATAATAAAAAATAAAATAATATATAGTTATTTTTTATGTCTCATTTTGATAAATAAAACAAAAAATAATCCAAAAATTATCAGAATTGATATTGAAATTTAAAAATTGACTGAACCAGTTTGGCCAACTATAGAGGTCAAGGATAACGCAATAATTGTACCGAAACGCATTTAATTCATGACTTAATTATATTTTGAATCATACATTTATAAAACTAAGACGTACAATTTAATGAAATATTTCACGTGAGAAATACATTCGCGTGAAAAGTTAAACACATATTGCACATATGAGAATTTTGAATCGTAAGAAATATGCTTAACATTTCATACATGTGTATATTACTCACTTTCATCATTGAGTAGAAAAGATTAATAAAATATTTGAATTAACGTTAAAGTGCAATTTGTTTATGAAGTGGTTCCCTAAATGATTTATCGTTTTAATAAATTCTAGTAAAAAACCACATTTGCATACTTATGTCATATATACAATGGGCGTCAATATTTCCTACAAAAGTATTGCCAACTTTCGATGAAAAGTAGAACATTATAAACATTTTTTTTTGTTTATTTTAAATAGGAAAATTTGAAATGTTCTACTTCTCATCGATAATTTGAAATAACCTGTTTTTCGTAAGAGGCGTCGATATGGACTCATATATCTCTGTATAAAGTTAATCGATAAGTACTTTGAAAAAAGATGTATGTCTCATATGCGAATACTGTGTACGTATATAACTGTTAATTTGAAATTCCAAATAAATATGCACTATTTGTGTGTATATACATCAAATAGTTTTTAATCAATTGTACACATTTCAATTTAATTATAATATTAAGTATAGTTATAAATAAAGCAAAAACATATTATTGAAAAAAAAACATTATTAAAAAGTGTTTAAATAAGGAAATGATTACATTATATAACAGATATACACTCACGTATACTTGTAGACCGGAATCGTATATTTAACAGCCGTATAGCAAAATAAATGATTTTGTTAGTATACTTTTTTAATGTTTTCTTCAGGGTCACGAGATGGATGCTGGTCGAATTGGTTTAACCATTGTCTGTGCAGGAATGTTGGGATCTGTATTGTGCGGTGTGGTTTTGGATAAAACTCACAAATTCAAGTATGTCGCCTGAAATGAAAGTCAAAATAAACAATTATATTCATTTCTGATAGCAAATAGTTTTAAAAGCACTCAGTAATTTTTGTTTATTTAACGTAACTTTTAAACTCTTTAATTTAAAGCTTTTACTTATTTTTACAGTTTTAACATATATTATCTACATATTCAATTTATATATACAGCGTATATATACACATAAACGCATAAGATTTAAATAAATGATATTAATTAAAATACTTTCCTTTCAATTTTAGAGAAACAACTTTAGGAGTGTATGTGTTCTCGGTTGTGGGGATGGTGGTATTCACTTTTACATTAGGAAATGTTCCAATTTATGTAGTTTACATAACTGCTGGACTTTTGGGGTAAGTGGCACTTTTTTACTGTCAGTTTATGATTATGATTCGCCATTAAAACCATACATTTCATCGATATCATTATCTGATTGCCAGTAACCCATTTTTCATCCTCCATTTCATTTCTTTTTCAGACTATTTTCATTCTGTCAAACTGAAATGATCATCTTCAAAACATCATCATTATTCAATCATTTAAAATTTGTCACGTCAGTCTTGACATGAGTATTATAAAAAATGTTCCACGCTATTAATTATAATACCGGTAAGTATCATACATTGGAATTAAGTTCAGATGAACTGAATTTAAAAGACATTACTAACATTTAAAAAAGTGGTACTTGCTTCGTATTCTTCAATTGTTCAAAAATATAATTGATTATCAATATTTTTATCATATATATATGTATACATGACAAGACACAAATGGATCATAAGTGGGACATTTGCTCTGGATAATAGAGCTTATAAATTTTATATGCAATTATATCATTAACAGTATATAACTTAACACAATATTTGCATACATATGATTACATAAAATGTCTAATTTAAACAAACACATAGAGCAATATTCATAAATAAACAATATAATTATAATTACATTTCTAATATATACAAAATATACAAATAATATGTATGCAAATATACTAAATACAATATATATATATATTTATAAATAACAATAATAGAAATTAAATCCTGTCTGTGTGACTTAGAAGACATTAATGTGCATAACTCATATGTTGTTCCATGACAGATTCTTCATGACCGGTTATTTACCGGTTGGATTCGAATTCGCGGCGGAATTGACGTACCCGGAACCCGAAGGCACATCAGCTGGTCTGTTGAACGCGATGACGCAAGTGTTTGGCATAGCTTTTACAATGGGTTACGGTTACCTCTTTGACCTCATCGGCGACTTCTGGTCGAACATAGTACTCTGCATAACTCTGGCCTTTGGCACTTTCCTCACGATGGTGATCCCGAACGATCTCAGAAGACAGAACGCCAAATTTTGAAACCCCAGTCTCGACCATAATTCAACCAACCGGAAGCAGCACGTGTTAAACTTTACGATTAGCTTTGCGTTATACGATGCAGTCATTAAGTTCGGTTCACATCTTTCAAATTGTACGTGCCAAAATTCCACAAGTCGATCACAGTATTACTAATGCGGATCGCGAAGAATTAACGTCTCGGGTGGCGATTTATGATCCGAAGCACGATTAAATTTCCGTTAATGAACAAATGAAAACATATGTGGTTATGTTTGAGATGAGACACAGAACAACGTCGAATGTCATTCGTACATAGCCAATGAATCCTTTCATTCATACAACAATTCGCATTTGATTGTATAACATTTATACAGCTGATTATATCGAAATTGTCAAGTCTTTACCCGCGTACGTATATATATGTAATATATCAGTCAAACGCAAGCGTTACATATATGTATGTCTTCGTTGTAAATATAGTTGTGTTACGTGTATTTATTATGAGACTGCGACGCATTCCAAGTATGAACCACATATGTTAACCTGCGAAAACGCCGATTCCGAATTTGGAGGCGATTCACCCGATTGAACCAAACCCTTTGTCCAGCCGTGGTCGATCTGCCATTTATCTGAAATACTCGTACAAATCGTTTACAATCGTGATAACTCTTTCAATCTCTACTTTAGTTGAATAAGTATCCGAAAGGTATTTTTTAGTTGTATTTATTTAAGTAACAACAACCTTTTCTTGCTACAAGAGGAACTGACCCTTCCGCGAACAATAACAACATTTCGACTATAGATTTGACACGCGCACTGAAGCAGGGACTGTGGTTTGTAGAATCAACTTTGTGGAAAAGTAAATATGTGTCATGCATTGGCGATATACACGCGACTCCTTATGCAATTTAACGTGTATATCCTTCCGAATTGTGTTGCGAGGCTCTGTATTTTAATATATATTACGGCACAAATTTACGCTCTTACAAAGGTTGAATCGTGGCGCACGCGTGCCAGTGCCGTCAATTTTGACATTAAATGTACGAACACGCCCAATTTGTCCCTGTAATTATACAGAGTCCATATTTCAGTGCAAGACTTTTGAGCTTGCATCAAACCCTTTTTATCGATTAATGTCAATGATAATCACGATGAACGATACTCTTCGAGATGACAATAATAATTATAGTATAAATTATGAAATCCCGTAAGATTGTGAGATAATAAATTCAAATGTATATCAATTCCTTATTAATTAAAGTTAGTGGTACTCGTAAGATGCTGTACGCGTTAAATTGAAAGATCGATTAAAACGTGTCTTCGTTTCATCTGCGTTGGCAGATCGGTTTCAATTCCCAAAAGTATGAAACTTTATTGGGGTACGTGAACGTTCGAAAAACGTTTTACAGTGATTCGCCGGTACTGAAATCACGGAGGTTGTCTTTTTAATTGCATGGTTATCATATCATAGAAAATGTATAATACAAAAAACTTGGTTTTTGCGTGATTACGAGGAAATAGGTTAGTCTTAAAGAAAGGTTAGTTTTGTATCGTGATTTAGGTCGATTTTGGTTAGACGTTTTTATACTCCTTCGAAAATAAATTAAAGTAAAAATTGATTTACTTTAAACATAAAAGTTTTGTATGTTGTACAATATGTATTGTTCTTGTGCGAGATAAATGAATGAAGCTGAAAGTATTACGCGGACGTTTAACCATTAACAACAACGAAGAAACTGTTTCCGTGTTTCTAGCACCGACAAATAACCTTAAAATATGTTTGGCAACTTAGCATAAAGATGAAATTGCCGTCAATGGAGGATAAACAATTTTTAACTATTTGTACAGCATTTTAATTCTGTCGGTATATAAAACTGATTGTACTTTATGATAGTACGTTTGATATCGTTATTTATTTAAATGTTCGAATATTGTTTTCAGTACAATTTTCATGTAAATTAGGAATCGTGTTGTATTCATCGAATCGAGACACCTTTTTAATATGTATATTTTAATTTATATTTTTGTATAACTATCTTCATATTGTATGTACACATTACACGTGAGCGGAAAACGCTGCTTTTATTTCTTTAAAAACAAACTGATTTTTACCAATCTCACCCAGAAATTGGATGTACTTTTCTTTATTAAAAATACCATGCTCTGCATTTGAAAGAATAAAAATTTCTTTTGTGCGCAATCATGCACGTAGACTAAATATTCCTCCTTAATTTCACATTCTTATTCAAACTTTTATTCATACTATCATCATAAAGTACAGTAATTTTATTACAAATGTTCACTCGTGTGCATCATTTTTGCAAATTTTCTCTATTCTCCCAATACTCGTGGAATCAAATATTGCATTGAAAACAAAAACAAAAAAAAAAGAAATAAAAAAAATGGAAATAACTTTTAAATGCAAAGCATTCGTCAAACGAACACGTTCCGTTTTAGACGATCTTTTCTAGTGCATTTGTGTGGAGAAAAGCTGCTTTAGACTGAATAGATTTCATTCGACATAGTATAATTAAGGAACGAGGTTTGTCTCTTATATCGTCGATTTCATATTGAATTCAGATAGACAATCTGCCATGGGAAAAATGTTATTGCTATAACTTACATCAATTGTAACCGCGTCAATCATTGAAATTCGACCGATTTCAGGTCAACTTAATTCAGCTGTCATTAAATCTAAATTAGATGTCAATGACATTGAATTGAAACTTAATTCAGGACTGGATACTTTAATTCGACTTTGTAATTTAATTATAAACCAAAATCCAAATTTCATCAGTTGAGACAATAATAGAATTGAGATCAAGTCTCATCCAAATTAAATTTATGAAATTCAAACAAGAAACAAAATCCAAAAACTGTCAAATCAATCATAATCTAAATCCACACCGGGTATAGTTTTGTAGACTTACCTCGCCTCGTTTCGTGACGATGAAATCACGATCTAAAAGAATTGGTTAGAGTAATTCGCTGCCGCGAAGAAAAGCACATTTTATCGCGATTTTGCATTCTCCCACCAATAATGTTCTTCTTCATTGCATCCCGAGGAAAACAGTATTGAAGAAATTGAAATATCGTATTAAACTAGTGTTATATTGCCAACAAACTGACAAGGTCACGTTATAAAAACAAATATTAAAATAGCATATTTACGAAAATAAAAAAAAATAATAATAACATTATTTACTTTTTTCTACATCATGACCTTCGGTTCTTATTAATAGTTTGTTGATAATACAACGGTTTATCAATAATATCCATTGCTTGCACTTTCATCAATATTAGTTTTCTTATTGCTTTGGCATTAACATTCTTTCTTACGACATTGTAACTTCGAAAGTAACTAACGAGACAATAATCCATTGACTAACGATAAGACAAAACAAATCATGCATTTATTGTAAGCGAGCCTGCTTGAATGCGTAAACAAAGTATATATATATATTATAACGCGAACCAAATTCACTAGTTTTTCAAGCATTTTGCAAAAAAAAAAAAAGAAAATAAAAGAAACAACTTTCCATCGACAACTCGATTTATACAGCAATCCAATTTTTCTCGTTTTTAGTCCTTCCGATCGATCTATACTTAGGTATAATTGAAAAACGTTGAGTTAATGATAAAAAAGAGGGAAGTAAAAAAATTGGACTTTGCGAACTTTTTGAAAGTTGGGAAATTGCAACTAATTATGACGCTTTGCGTTGAAAATACTAATTTGGCGGTATTAGAGAAAAGTCCGTTACTCCAAAGTTGTATGAGCGCAAGTTTGCGCATAAGAATGACGTCCCGTTTCGAGTAAACCCATTTTTATACGGGTCGCAATGAAGTCTGGTGCAATTTCCCTAATTGCGTTAAAACTATATGAATGCGTATTTTCCAGTTTCAGAATCGTGCGCAAATTCAATTTTTTTGTTTCCTTCTCACTCACTCAATGCCAATGTTGACATCAAATCAATATTGACTTGAAAAAAAATTACAATACTTTGCGACAATGAAACGTCATAACGAATTTAAAGAAAAACCTCATGCCAGAGACAAATATACAATAAAATTGCCTAATTGAAAATGATTATTTTTAACAGGAGAACGTTCTCGCTAATGGGAATTTATAAACACTTTAAGCTGATTGTTATAATATATAGAAATAAATTACATGTTAATGTGTGTTGTTAAGGTCCAGTGAAACAAGTATAAGGGAGAAAATGTTATCTTCGAACATGCTACTTTTATTAGTAAAAGTTTACAATTAGTTGAAATTAGATATTAAGAGTTTGGCTTTTGTATATATAGTGTAAACGAAAAAAATGTCTTTAAATATCCGTTGATTGTGCAAAAGGTAGAAATTGTTACGAGCAAAAAATAATCTGATGTCTTCGATTGTTATGAGAAATTAACTTGGTACAGGGAGAAAAGTTCATTTTTGCTCCCGAGAAAATACACATTTCATGAAAACGAAAACCAGGAATGTCTTATATATTAATATGAATTGTATTTTCCATACACAAAATTTCATGATTATTTTCAAATAACTTGTTTGTCAGTAAAATTAAGCTAATTTTTATCATGCGGAAATGAATTACTTTGTACCCGATAGGATTTCAGTTCAAGAAACAAATTGCTTTCTGTATAGGTGTAAAATTAGATTTCAATTTGTTCAATGAGTGAAAAAAGGAAAATCGAGAGAAAAATATTCGTGACATTTTATTTGTTTATTGTTTTATTTTATTTTTCGTTATTACTAATAAAAGTGATTTTTGAAGGTACTATTTTGTACAGTATACGTATAGTGAATGACTGCGCGTTAAAAAAAACAGGTCAATCCACAATACGAAAACAATTAGCGATACGTGTAAAACATAAAAGTCTCTTTGTAGGTAGTTTATAAATGTTATTTCCATCGGCGCAGCCATGTATATTTTTTATGAATAATAGATTTATTCATACCTGTCAGTTTATAGAAGAATATATTTATCTAGTGATCTATTCGCGAAGTGTTCCATAATTAAGAAATATTACGTAAGCATCGTAGATCACCGAATGGCAACAATTTTATGAAATTCGAACTTTTACGACCAAATGAACAGTCAAAAGTGTCTGACGATCTTATAAACCAATTAGGTGTCATTATTTCGTCTGCAGAAGAATATATAAAAACTTGAAATATTGTTCAAGGTTTAAGGCCAATTTTGTCGAACCAAATAATATAATAATAATAATAATAATAATAATTATCATATATAATATTTTTGGTGAAATATGAAAACATATAAATATATATTTATATTGCTTAAGAGGTGATATAAATACAATATATATAGTGATAAGCAACAAATAGACAATACTTTTTTTTAAAATAATATATGCTACATTCAAAGAATATCTTCATTCAACTATGTAGTCATAGAATATAGAAATAATAGCATATTCTTGTTTGATAGAAAACAATTCGTTTTTATATATGCCGTTTTGCTATTAAGAAAAGGCATATACTTTCTTTGTTCATTTTCAGACATCGTGCAGACATTTCCACCGACTTTTTTTACTGTACTGTAATTTCATAATCCGTATAAAAACGTAGTGAAAATGGTTCACTCGTTTGTAGTGACGTTATCGGATCGAAAATGTTTAACAATCTAAGCTGCAGAATAAAACGTAGCATGCGCGAAAGAAACTGTTTTAGAAGCCATGTGACGACAGTCGAGAATCTTGAGAAAATTCAAGTCAAATTATCTGAAACGCCATTTGTATTTACGTCCTTTAAATAATGATAAGGGGTATATAAGTAATGACGCAAATGAAGTGTCGTTAGATGTTGCTGTTATCGTTATCAATAACGCTCGGATATGTCAGATTTAAGGATTTGCATTCGAAAGTAATATATATAATATTTAAAATAATATTTGCGTTAAAATTACGGTTCAGTAATATGATTTCTTTCATCTTAAAGACGTCGTTAAAGATTATTAGACGTATTAACGTGGATTTTACGTGGAATATACGTGGATGCTAAAAATTCCATTTGGAATAATAATTGGTTTATAAAACTGGGTTTGAAAAACTAATAATAATGTACAAAATTAAATGAAAATTGTTTACATTTTTAAACTTATTATATATTTTTAATTAATTACTAGAGAGTGTTCAAATTTTAAGTAAAATGGTAAATATTTATGCATCGATCCAAATATATAAGAAATTGAATCAGATACGTATTGCAATAGATTCTCGACCGTTGTTACATATATTTTTGATAGAAGTCTTCGTATTCAATGTACAATTCATGTTGTAAATAATTATTGCAAATAGTCAAGTTGATCAATGTACAGAGTTGAATGCAACGTCACGTATGTATTATAAATATTTATTTTGTTTAGTGTTGCTATATTGACTACTTTATAGAGTGTGATGCGAAAATTTTGATGAATCTAAAGCTTTATTTAACCGACGTGACATTATGTTGCTAAATATATTCTATTAGAATATAATTTATTTGACGTCAAACGAAACGAACCATGCAAACACCCGAAAAGTCTAAAATACGTTATTAATACGTGCATTACATTATGTAAAACCAATGATTTTTAATTGACAGTTTAAATGATTTTTGTAAGCGAATCGTATGCCCGTTTTGCTATAATTTGACCTTTATTGACCTTTGCATAGGTGAAAAGTGCAAAATCAATTATAACACGAAATGTGATAACAAGTTAGCAGTTGCTTGTATTGAAGCTAATACTTTTCTCAACATAATCCCTTGAATTTTGATCGGATAAAATAATACTTTAAACCATAAGTACGCGCGGTAAATTTAAGTAGCGTCGAACGCATGACGACGAACGCGGTTATTTTGTGATATTAAATAAGTAAGTTTCTAGTACACCTCGTTCATGAAATGTAATTCGAATTAATGTGGTTATTGATTGTTTGGAAAAGTTGAACGAATTTTGTTTTCACGACGCTCGTACAAAGTAAATATATGTAGTATATTTTTAAGTTGCGGTTATACGTGATGCGATGTCTTAAAAATAAGAGATATAGCGGTTATTTTATCGACGTAGAATAATGGAATTGGAGTTTAGGTGTTACTATATTAGATGACACATAAATTACACTGTTATTGAATATTAACAATTCTTGAAATTTTAATGGTCTTATTCTAACACAAATATAATGTTGTTAACGCCTGAAATGTTTTTGTTAATAAAACTTTCAACGCCATTCGCATTGATTTCATTATTTCATACCCTTACAGTTGAAAATTTAATATCAAAAAACATAAATATTAATGATTATACTCATATAAATACACATAAACATTAATAAATAATAATTAGCAAATTAAATATTATAAGTGAAATATATATTTTGACTTATATTTATAAGTGAGATATATATTTCTTAATATTAATAATAATATTTTCTAAATATTAACGTAAACATGCTTCAGATTAATACATGATAACTTAGCAGAGCAAATTTTTTTAATAAAATATAAAATTCTAACATTAATATTTATTATATATATATATATAAAAGATATATTTTTTGTTATGTGTTGTATATTCTGTAATATACCTATATATACACACGCAATTAAACTCTAAATCATTACTTCTTTTACTTAAGCACATCGTAACGCAACTTTTGCGTTATATTTATCTTACAATCACGTGGGGGACGTCATGTGACTCGACAAACCGGCTGCCAATAGCAACGGTGATAACTGTAAACAAACATGAGAAGAAATGTCAAAATTCAGTGGTAAGCGTGACTTTTTTAACAATCGTAAAATGTAATTCATCAATTTCTTTTACTTGTGAAGTTTGGGATATAAATTCTATTACTGTCATCTGCCTGTACTTCAGCAGTAAGTACTTTTCAGTATAACATTACATAATTATGGTCATTCAACTCGGGTTATATTTTATAGCTTAGATACTTTAGCCGCTCTGCATACCACAGTGTCAATATTTGTCACCTTAATTACATTTAAACAAATAATAAAACATGTAATAACGTTATTATATATCTTCAAAACAAAAATGAATCGTTTGAATATATATCATAAATGAGTAGTTATTTGAATTCATAATATTTGTGCCATAATGTATTATACATGATTATTTGAGTCTATATAAAAAATTTTTTAAGTTGTATAAAACTTGTGGTACAAAATATATATTAAAAGATTAATTAGTTGTATATATATATATATATATATATATATATATATATATAATTATCAAATTAATTAATAAGTAATATTTATAATTATATTAAGATGATAAGAATATATATAAATAATATTAAGTATTAATATTGTAGGTAAGTATATATATAAATATTAACAATATTTTAAATTTACAAAAAGTTATTATGAATAAGTTTTTTAGAAAATATTTATTAGTTTTGATTATAAACCTACATATGGAATGATTTTAGTACAAAAATTGGTAAATTTGCATGTTACTTTTTGAACTTGATTATTCTTTTACATTTCATATAATTTACTTAATTAAAATGTTATTGTAATTATTATATTTAAACATTATTCATACTTATAGTTTTTGTATTAATTATAATATAAGAATAAAATTGAGTAATGAAAATATTTGTATAAAAAATACATATAGAATGTTTTATTAAATATTTTTAATTTCTGCTTTATTTATAGCATCTTATTTCACTAACTATAAACTATTTATAGTTTTAATTAATATATATAATTAATTTTTACTATTATAAATAATTATAAAACAAAATTTATACCATACAATTTAACGTAATTAATTTTATTTTTACGTTAATTTAATTTATTCACATTATAACTTTTATCACGAGTTATATTATATACTTTTGTTTTCATACAATTAATATAATAATATTTTTCAATCATTTCACCTTAAAAGAGCATGTCTTTTTATTAGAATTTGCGAACCAAATGAATAAATAAAATAAACTCGCCACTAAAAGGAATATAAATTAAAAATTAAATTAAAATCGGGTTGATAATTACATAATACATTTTAAATATATAAAAATCAAGTACAGCCAGTATAGAAAACAGATTTATTAAATTACAGTTTGAAAAATTGAAATTATATGAAGTTGTTAAAAAATGATTGTTCACTTAAAGAAGGTCGTCTGGCCAATGATGGAGGCGATGAATAACCCAAAAATTCATAATATTTTATTAATAACATATCCCTTGAATAATTTGCAACTGTCTGTTACAATTTGAACACCATAGCTTACACATATATGTAACTTACCGCGATAGTTTAAAAGCTCGCAGGTTGAAACGAAATAAGAAAATAACACTCACGAATACACAGTCACGTAATAAAGTGTCATATCACTTTATTCACTCAATAGTAACATTAATAATACATAATTTAACCGATCAAGTATCTTGTGTAATTTTTACATAAAATGGAGATGCATTATTTTTACGGTACATTCGACTGTTGAATCATCTAACCATAATTATTCATTTATTGTAGGCAACTATTTCATTTCTGTAGAGTTTGATAAGACTCGAAACTTTAACATTATGCTTGTAATTTACATTCGTAATCCAGTCCCCATCCCAAGACATGCAGGTTTCAGAACCGCAGGAATCAGGTATGATTGGTTTTGATTCGGATGTGGCTTTTAACACAAAATCGCCATTCCATCAATTTTATTTGGTTTTATCAGTTAAGATGAAGTTTCAAACAAATTCATACCTCAGCAATCCCATACCTTATTAAGGTGATTCACTTGAATAATCTTGAAAAATGTTACATATTAGATTGAAATTTGATTCAAATGAAATACTTAAATTTTATTAATAATATTTGTTTGAGATTTCATCAAAAATGCAACCATACCCGCAAAATGACAAATAACCATCCCCAATCAAGCCATCAGCCCACTCTAGTTAAAACTATGAATTCATTCCCTAAACGCTGATTACACTTATTCCGTGATGCGTACAACCTCGTGAGAAATGCATGGAATACATTTTGATTATCTACTATTGAATCTAGAAGTAAAAATGCGCATGCGCGTTGCCTAGCAAAGGATTTTCAAACCCCAGCTTCGTTCCACTCGAAGTTCTAAATGTCCATTGACCATAATCAACGTATTTGGGCGTTTAAGAGTAATTGAGCATCCAAAACACTTGCCCATTCAAATGTTTTATTTTGCCAAGGAAAGCGCCTCTATTCAAGGTCACGTGTAATCAAGGTTTAGAGGTCAACAAAGTTGGTCACAATGGTACTTAGGCACAATGACGACCAGTCCATTACGACGATGTAATTTACAAGAACACGGCGAAAATATTACATACACGTTCCGAATCCCAGGATTTCGAGATCCGAATGCCAGCGCGTGCCTTCGCATTCATCCACTCACAAATAACATATGTACACGATGCCCATCCCAACTCAAAGTGTGAACAGATTAAGGCTCCAGCTATAGGCTACATTCTACAATGTACAATGCTGTATGTTCTTTCGTTTATCCTCGTGAGTTGATCTCGAAGCTTTTTCGTTTACTTTTCTTTTCTATTTACTCCTACAAAATCCCAACCCTCTTTCGTCTGGCTGTGCAATGCTATGGCAAGCGTAGCACCAAAAGGAACCGATTTTCACTCGTCAAGTTGTACGAAATCCAAATAAAAGGACAGTACGTCTATTCTTTGCAAACATATTCGGTTAACAACGATATTCGCTTTGATTCATAAACAATGGGATATAATCGATTTATGTATGTTAAAATCGATTAAATGATGTCCCTCTTTGTACATTAAAACCGATTAAAAATTATTCGTTTGCATTTAAGAGTAAACAGACTTACGTGTTTTGTATAATTGAAACTCAATGAAAACTGATTGAGCAATAAGTTAGAGTAATAATAAATACTCTATAAATGTACGACACTATTCAAAACTTTTAAAATATTTATATATATTTCAATAGCGTATACTACAATTTTAAAACATCCGTTCTTAAAGCGTCATAGAATTTCATTATATTACATAAAGAAAAATGTTTATTTATCGAATTTAAATGTGCTCCTCAGCACTTTTAAAAATAATACTCAGAATGTTTGTTCAAAATTTTCATTTGATGATAATTTATACATGTATTTTAGACAAAAGTTTCATAAGAACTCGATGGCGCTTTAAATATATTATCATCACTAGATATAATTACCGATCATATTCATTTATATTATCTAAATATTTAAAACCAATAGAAACCGTTTATTTTATAATAGCAAGTTTAATTATTTTTATTAATACTTTTATAAAACAATTCATATTGTCTTAGATAAATCTTAAATGATATTTGCTTGTAATATATATGAATTAATTTGTATTAATAAAGAGTAACTTATGAGGTAGTGCATAGCAGATAAGCCTAATACAATCATTACTATCATTTTTGATGGTTTCATTTATAAATATTGAAACCTATTAGTTTTAATTGACATGTGGTATAAAATAATAACGTTTTATTAAAACAATTTACACGTAGTCTGAATAAATTTAATAGGACTTAATAGGTTTCAATACGTCGTAACATGGTCGATGGATTCTTGTTGTTTAATATATCGACATATTATTGCACCCAAAATAAATATAATCGATTAAATGCTATTTATTATGAATCCAAGTTTCAATCGGTTTTAATCTTGTCTTTTATTTCACAATTGTAATAAACAGAAGCATTGCTGAGCGATGCTATGAACTGTTTGAAAATTAATGCGTGTACGAAGGTTTGCATTAGAATGTTTACAAAATGCTTATATTTTGCTGAACTCTGGTTGCAGGGCTTGTTAGGCTCCAAAAGTTGAGTCAAGTACAAAAATTGAGTTTGGTTTTCGTATAAAAAGTAATACAAAATAGAGACACTGGCTCATCAAATTAGTCTTTTAATTACGCACACAACACATGTGTCTGTACAAGAACTCATGTTAAACTGTGTGGTTATTGTTTGTACATTTTAATAAATTGTAGAGAAAAAAAAGTTGGACCCAAGTCCGAAAGGGAAAGGGTGTAACGGACGTTAAAGAAGTTTTCACGCTTCGCTTTATATTTATTTCGAAAAATGGTTAATCATAACGATTGGTCGTACTTTTGATATTTAAAATATAAATTAAATTTTATAACAATATAATAAATTTCTAATATAAAATTTAGTTAACATTTTAAAAAAAGATTAATTTTATAAAGACTGATAAATTAGAATGGTATCCATTTTTAAAAATTAACAATTGTGGATAATCATTATAATTGTAATAAATTCATGTTTTAAATGTAATATTTTCATACAGGTCTTTCCTAATTAGATTTATGATTAATTAAGATATGATTTAGATTTGTGATATGTAGTATTTATTTGTATAAAGTAATATTATTTTTCATTTCTTTTTTTAACAATATACTTATTGACTTATCATGGGATTTCAAAAAAAAAAATAATTTTCCATTCAGGTTCGCATAATTTCTTTGTATGAATACTATTGTGCATTTTTCTAAAAAACAATGACAAAACATAACAAATTTATAAACTCTCTTTAATATTTATATAATTATTGTCAATACATTTTATAATAATTAAATAAAAAAATAAATATTATATTATAAATACAAAATAATTTTTATTACTTTTGTAAATTTATAATCATTGCTTGGGTAACTTGAAATGCAATTTTTTATTTGTACTTTTAAATTTCAATATATATATGTGTGTATTAGAAATATATAAAATAAGATAGATAATTACAAAATTTTGGTTATTTTTAAACGCATGATAACAATATTGTAATTGTAGTAAAATATATAATGCTTTCAATTTGTTATAATATTCACTTATATTTATAAGATTTCGCTTAATAACTGCCTGATGAATATATTATACATACTGCATCATTAATTGAAGTGATTCTCCAAAATATTATGCAGTTAAAAAATAAAATTATAGTTTAAAATAAATTTCATTAATTTTTATATAAAAACGTTATTCATAAATTAGATATATTTTTCTATATATAATTATTATTACATAACTATTTATACAATAAACTATGTTCAATACTTGTACTTATTTATTTCATAAAATATACGTACAAAAAAAGCTATAGTATTAAAGAAATAAATTATTATAAAAAATATCTTTTTATAAGAGGTCTAACCCTATTATAGTAGTCTTCAAAAAGGTAAATTATGTGTTAATAATAATAGTTATACTATATTATTTTTTTACCTGTTTATATAATATAAATTAACTTATTTTATATGAATTTTATATTTTTTTATAATATATAAATTATAAAACAATTTATAAAATTTAATTTTCAGAAATTCTAAAAAATAAAATATAAAAAAATCTGAGTAATTAAAAGGAACAAAATAATTAATAAAAAATAAACCAAAAAGTGTCATAGATTAAAAAAACTAAACTTTTATTTATAACAAGTAATACAGAAAAAAATAGCATAACGAACAAAGACCATATGCATATATGTAGATAAATACTATATAATATGTAGTAAAATTTGTTCAAATTTTACGAAAATCTTGAGTACTGAACTAAATTTAAATATAATACTATAAAAAAATTGTATTAAAAATATTATAATTAACATTAAAACAGGAACATATTATTATCTCCTTTATTTACAGTGAATTCTTCAGAAGAAATTATCTACAGACATTTTATCCTACCCTGAATAAAAAATCATTAAACAATCCAAAATCTTGATTTAATATCCCTGTAATAATATCAACTATAATTTTTTTAATGCCAACATTGTCCAAAGTTTTGAAACAATGATTGTTTCACTTTTTCTAATGTATTAATTTATTCATAATCGCGACAGTACACAGCACAAATCTAAAACGATACCATCCATATTAATTAACAAAATATGCAGTTAATGAGCCACAATCGTTACGATTAAGTTTTCACAACTCTGCGACACTTAAGACTGAATGAACCTTTTTTACTGAAACGAATTTGGCTGAAATGAAAAACATGTTTGAATCTGATCCCCTAATGGGGTTTGATTGTGCAATATCGTGCTTGTTGTTTACTTCCTGGATGCTGTTTACATTGTCGCTAAGTAGCATTTTTTTCGTCTTCGTACATGAATTATATATAACTTATAAATCACGTAACGTATGTGTGATTTGTGATTTATATATGAATTCTTAATAATATATATATATATATGAGTATATAAGTATACTATATATATTTACCAAATATTTATTTTGAAATTATACAATTTCTATAGTAAAACATAGTGTTCTTGTATACTTTCAATAAAAATATCTTGTATAAAATATATATAATTATACATATATACATACTCATACATATTAATTGTCTGCCACCAATCACATCACACGTCCAGACAGACTCCTCAAAAAATTGCTTTTATATATATATATTTCGTTGATATATATAAAAGGACTCAGTTCTATTGACTTTTGAGCTCTTTGCCAATACTATACGACACAATTTTGTTCCAGTCCATTTTGGTCCGCATAACTGGCAGCTGTCTCCGCAATGCCTTGAACGTTGTGTCAGACATAGTCTGGTAGTTTTCTGAGATCGCTGTCTGATAATCATTTTCCGCTTCTTCCAATAATCGGATCAGGTCTTTTGCAGTCTGTTTTTCATTTGAAATCGGTACGATTTCTTTCACGTCTTTACTGCTCACCAGTTGCACATTGCCATCTTCATAGTAATGCACTTGTACTTTCAGGCTACCTCGCAACTCCGCATTGCCCGAGCTTTCACTGAAACTCACACTCCATACAGAGCGCCAGCGTCCATTCCAAAAGTTTTTCGGTTGAAACTGATGGTCTTCTATGCATGCTGTTAATGTTATGTTACCTAGAAAAAAAATATATATATTAACTTTGTATCATTTACATTTTAGATTAACTTTAGCGTATTTTAGATAAGATCCTTTTTTACATTTATTAGATATATAAATAATGTAATCATTTTTATATAAATTATAAACTAATGAACTTTTATAATTTGTTTTCATTTATTGAAGTATATATATCACATATATTTAATTAAACTAAATCAGACTTTATTTGATAAAATTTAAATAAAATTTATTATAAGTTTAATTAAAAATCTAGAATATTAATTATTGTTTTATTCTATACATTGATATAATGATTTTATACATTATTTTTATATTTTTAGTGTAAAATATTTATGTAACATATGTTGTTTTTTTAAAATTTAAAATTTTATTTTCGTTTGTGCAATATGAAAAAAATATCTGACTCTTTTATATTAATATTTAACAACTAATAAAATCAGATTAAAAAATGTACAAACTCCATTTCTGCTAATGAGTTTTCGTAAATGGAAGTATCATCTGTATAGAATTTCAGACTTTTGATTAGTATTTTATAAAATTTGTATTAAACAAACATTTTTAGAATAATTTGTTAGAGAATCGTTTATGTAATAAATTTGAATTTATTATTAGTATCCCATATCATTATATCTTTTCATTTATTAATTATCTATATTTGATAATAATTAGTAATATACATAACAATAGTTTTTATAACTAGATTTGTAAAAATAATTATATAATAAAATTCTATTATTAACAAATATTATTAATATTTATAATAGAAATATATTTAAAATAATACGAAAATAATAATTATAAAAATTATTAACATAATATTTTGTGCTTTAATTAAATATACACAAAAGGCAAAATTGCAAATAAAAAACAGTGGTATGGTTTATTTTTATTTATTTAACATATTTACATATGCAATGTTTTTAATTTAATGTATTACTATATTATAT
>JABFQC010000055.1:0-42594 GCA_022817085.1 Psilanteris sp. ZL-2020
GTACTACTATTTGAGTAGAAATCCGATTTAGAATGGTACAACTGAAAAGGTATGTCCTTTTTTTAAATAGACTTCATAATAATAAATTAATAAATTAGGTCGTAGTATGATAAATTATCATATTTAGGTCAGACTATTATTCGGCTATTCTAATCGAGTATTATAATAATGGTAGTTGTAAGTTTACATATCGCAATGAGTATAATAGATATAAACTTGCAATAAGCGGGAAAAATATTATAAGACCTATTATAAGGCCAATATTTTAAATGATCATTCATTTATTTATATATTAATATTAATTTAATAACTAATATTTTGTTTATATAAGTTAATTTAAATTAAATAAATATGTAAATATATATGATAAAGCAGAAAAAATCTTATTTATATATTGCAAGGTCAAAATATTTTTCATATAAAACAAATTTCATAAAAATACATTCAAACTTTATTCACTAAATATTTTTGTTATAATCTCATAAGTTATCCCATAGACATAGAATACGTCAATTTCATCTTCAAACAAATAATTCGTTAATTGTTACATTCACATAAAATTGTTGATTTTCATTATTTTATTAAAAGACTTATAATAATTAAAATTATAACACGTTTTCTACATTGTTATTATATAAACGTAAAAAATTGGTTTTCAATTTTTATTAAATTTAATTATATATATTAGATATGTTAAATATGCCAGTATTATAAGCTCACTTAATTCATTTTAAACGTGCAAAATTTGAAATCTAAATACGAACATTAATAAGATTGCAATTTGAGTGTATTTTGAATTCGAGTAAACTTATCTCTAACTCTGCATTTGGTCGCACACAAAATGGAATACATTTGATTTAAGAATTTTCTTTATTTTCAAAAATACGATAAATTCGCGACGATACATCGCATTTATCTTGTACGTTTGGAACGTATTATACATCAACCTTATCTAAATCCCTGCTCGCTTACGAAACTTGTAAAGTTCGTATGGACGCAGCGAGAACAATTCCGCTGATTGCCGCGGAAAATAGTGTTTCCAATTGCACCTTTTTCGCCGTGTCGTCGTTCTAATGTTGCCGACCGACGTTATCACAAAGATTGTTCGGAGGAAGTAACCGTTGTGGTAGTTAGATGACGAGGGCAGACAAGGGGTTGTAGTAACCTGTTGAGTGCGTTCGCGTAGGTGTTAAGTGGCTTTACCTTATAACGGTATACCTTCGCTTAAGATACGATAAAAGATACGTCAGCGTAGATGACTTGACATACTTATATACGTCAAAATCCTTCGGTAAGCGAGGCTAAATTTCACACAACCGCAGAAGTGTTGGTTTAATCAATTATTCATTAATTAATTATTAATCAATTATGTTTGCACTGAATAATATTACATTTAAAATATCGAAGTAACGAAAAGTTAAAAAGAAAGTATATTTTCATAACAATGGGACGATATTATACGCAAAATATTTAGACATGCAAATGCAGTTATATTTTTTATCGTTGGATACAATATTTTAATTACACATTCCACGAGAAAAGTTCCATCAAATTATAGAAACAAGCTTTATATAATACAATTAATTTCTTGTCGCAAAACATTATTAATCACTTAAACTTATCTCATTACCTAGTTTCAATGTTATCGAACAACTGTGTCAACGTTTAAAATAAAACAATTTTTGTTTTTTCCTTTTGTATGTAATTATTTGGTTAGGAATGATAACCATCTACGGAGTGGAACACAACAAGCTTTAGTTTTTGGTATTTGCATATCACGCGTGCATAAAAATACTATATTTTTTGGTGCGTCAGTTTTATACAAATGCGCTCATGTATTTGGAAAAAACTGCTAACTAAAAAGTTCATGCAATAAACGATAAAACTTTTGTCAAGATAAAGCATAGAGTGCCTATAAACATTAAATATTTTGTTCTATTTTTAGTAAATATTAAATCTTTTTAAATAGATTACTTTCATATTTTGAGAGCATGCATGGTTGCGTAGTTAAAAAATGGATTAGTTTTTAGTATGATACTAATAGATACATTTTCAAATATATGTATATTTTTTGTATATATCATCGTACTTCTATCTAAACTTTAATGAATATTTGAAAAATACACAGAAACTTCTTTTCCGAACATTTTTCTAACTTGAAATATATTTATTTATGTAGTTTTTATTTACTTAATTATAAGTATTTATTTATGGATGTTCATTTTTCGAAATTTATCTCGAAACAAAAATTATAAAAATCCTAAGAAAACGTGAACGTAGGTATATAAACTATAGTGAAATAAACACTTTTAACAATATGCATTATATATTTTTCATAAAATATATGGCATAATCCTTCAATATTCAATATCGGTTTATTTTCAAATAGTAATGTTCTCTTTTTAAAAAGTGTATTTTTTTTACTTCATATACAATTCAAAAAACTGTTTGGTGGTTGAATTTATATATTCAAATTCGAAATTTTTATTAAATTGGTTCAAGTCATAGTTAAAATTGACAAAATAATATAATTTTTAAATTTGATATATTTATTAAATATTAGCAAACATCAGTATGTCAAAGCGTATATTAACATCAAAATATTGAAGTTTATATAATGCTTTTAAAAAAAAAAGGTAGTTCTTGTGAATATTAGTTCAAATTACTAATTGATAAATAATTATAAACTTGAACAACCTTACGAAATAAAAATAACAATAAAGCAGAAATGTCGTCCCTATGGTAGTTTTTTATACCATACATAAGATTTTTCAGGCAAACTAATAAGGGTCATTGAATGAATATAACACTTGGGAATGATACTGTCCCCAATGGGAAATCATTTTACCGATGTTTCTTCTTTTTTATTAAATCTTTATATATATCTTTCAATAAATATATATATATATATTTATCTATAATTTTTCAACCTTATTCAGAATAGTTTTAAACAAACTCATCTATATAATGACCAATGCCATCGTTATTTCACTTCTTTTTGTTATAATGTGCTACTGCTATCATTCTCATCATATACTCAATTAACTAAAGAGTGAACTTTCGTGGTATTGTTATAACCTAAAAGTTTTACCAAACCGTAATCACATGCGGTTTGCCTCATTACAAATCGATTAAATTCTGAATAGATTTCCAGCTACCATTTCACTAAAAGGAAATGTTGTATAACCCAATAATTATGAACACTTCATTTCAATATGACGAAACTAACTTACATCCTAATTTGTTCCTGATTAAGCAAACGTCATATATCACATTTTTTTACCATCTATATTAGGAGAAGCATATCAGCGACATATCTTATATATATATATGATATTGTAGGAATAACCTCAGATAAGGTACTTCTAAGAACCAGATGAAAGTATCCATTACAAGTCATATCAGAATTTATCTTGTTTCGGTCTGTACTATTAACAAGGAATACTAGAGTTTATTTATACTTTGAATTGTTTCGAACAGATTTTGTAAATAAAAACAATCAGATTAATTTTACAATTAAATATATAATATAAAGTTACTAATGAAAAAATTATATAGTAATATATCCTCGATTGTATCCAAAATTTGGTTTGGTGGGTTCAATATTTAATATAACTAAAATAAAATGATACAAATGGAACATCTGCAAGTAGATAATTGGTTTCATTTTAATTTTATTAAAAATACTTTAATGCTATTCATAAATTGAGGTAATATATTTGATTACAGTTACATCCATACGACGAAAATCAAAATTAATTAAATATTGTAAATAATAAGATTATACGGAAACATCATTTCTCACCAATAAAAGTCTTCAATTACATTTATCATTTAATAAATGAATAACTGAATTACTGAACTGTATACGAATTCAACATTCATTAAAACTAATATGATGCTTACAATTGTAATTGCGAGTTTTAACTATTTATTATAAATATGATAATAATAATAATAATAATAATAATAATAATAATAATAATAATAATATATTTATTTATAAAATTTAAATTTTTTAATATTATTTTAAAAAATAAAAATAAAATAAAAAAATATTTATTTACAATAAAGTAGAATAATACACCAAATAACCACACATTCATTAATTTCAAATGAAAGTATATATCAATTTCATTAATTTATAGTAAATAAATACTTTAATAAATACATAAAAAATAATTAAGGACATAATAAATTATTAAAATTAAATAATAGATCACCTTAATAAACTTATACACTGTCATTGATATATTTATATACACACAGAAAATAGTAATATTACGTTTATCCAAATTAGAATAAACATAACATAATTGTTTTTTCTGTGTATGTGTCTTTAATATATTTACATACATAATTTAAATTTTTTGTTCTGCCTTATTTCATACGGCAATTGATTATATATTTTCACTGCATTAAATAATAAATTCCTCCGATTGAAGTTCTACAAAATAAAACACAAGTTATTTTATATAAAATAATGAAACATAATGTTGCATATATACTTTCATCAATAAATGTATCAATCATCTTTATTGCAGTAACTCATAATAAAACGAAATTGGCAATTTGAATCAAATCTAAGACAAGATTTATAAACAAATGTTTTCGCCGTAAAAAAGAATAATTATGTTGGCTACTCGGTCGTATGCTCATTTTTGTTACAAACAAGGTTTTATCGTTCGGCCACGTAACAGAGGTTTTATTTTTTCACGTAACTACAAAGTTTCTCAATGTTTAGTAGTCGCAATGACGACGTCTGCCCGGTGTTGTGCGCTTTGAAGCAACATTGTAATGGAAACGCAGTATTGTTTCAGCCGGTAAGCATTTGATATGCCCGCCTTCCTGTCACGCGTCTCTCCTCCAGTTAACAGCTATTGTCGACTGCGTGCACGTCGTACTGCGATACGATATGCTACCGATATGTTAGAGTTGCGCGCAAACTATGATTTTGTACGCTTACCACGCGCACAGTACAATATTCGGTATCGCGCGTGCCACTTGTCTATCAGTAGCAATATTACGTAAATTATTAAAAAATTTGACAATGTTGACAACACTTTTCATGAACAGATGCATACTCGCTCATTTGTGATTACAAAGTATTCGATGTTTATGACGTACAATAAATGTCTTTTGTTTTGACGAATTACATTAATAAAAGTGATATGTTACATCATTATTATTTCTTTAAAGTGAAGTGATGTTCATGTAAATACTATTGATCGTTCTGTGAGTCAATATGAAATTGATGTTCATTATCTATAGTTATTCGTATCTAATAAAATTTATAAACTTGCTCAAAGTTTGGTCAAAAAGGTGGTAAATAATATAATATAACTGATTAATATAACAACTATGATATCGTGTTATTGTAACTCACTGCATATGTGAAATTTTAAATTTCATTTTTCATAAATGTGTAATTATACAATGAATGATTTCGTTTCACATCCCCAGGCAGAGTTCTGTTTTCGGGTGAATGTTTATTTTTATGTTCAAATTAATTGTAAATTTAATTGTACTAACAAGTACGTAACTTTATCTGTATAGCTTAATTTTCATCCACATATATAAGTAAAACTGAATTTTATTTCGACTAAGAATGTGGCTGCTCAGATATTTACGTATTAATGAAGAAATTAACTAAATTTATTAGTTCATAAGCTTTGGATTAAACGAAACTATATACCTTTTGTGAATCCTATGAGAATGTTTTGTTTTTTTAAATAATAACAATATTAATACATACCATATTCGTTATATTTTATATGTAATATGTTGGTAAAATTTTAAATGAATATGCAATGTTTGTTTATAATTATTTTGTTAAGTTTAATATTTTAAAAATAAATAATTTTCCAAATTTGATCAACTTAAGTCATCAAATTTTATATCTTAAATATACATCTTAAATGTTTATATATTAAAAATTTAACAATGAGAAAATGTTCTTGCAATAACAAATAATGTTTATATACTATTACATTAAAGTGATCACTTTGACATATAATTTTACGAGACTGCGTAAGCGTTCACTTTATCTGACCGAGTTTACGACGCGTAATCAGAGAGGCACCCATTGACTCGTGACATTTCCGCTCCACGCTTCCGGTTCGCGAACCGCACCGTTTCCGTTTGTTTGCTTTGCCTACGGGTCTACCCAATGTATGTTGAATTTTTACTTCTCGAGTTGGGCGAACTATTTTTAATTTATTTTAATTGTTTACAATGAAACGATAATTATGACAACAAATTCTCTCTGAAAATGAATTAAACCACAAATTCAATTATATACTAATTATTATCAACGCAAATGACTACTACCAAGTTATTAAAATAAATATTTTAAAAATATTATTTAATTAATTCTTACGAAACGCATTTTAATAATAAAAATTATAAATTTCGGACTGAAAAAAAAAAGATTTTGTGGATAAAAGTTAACATAATTAAATGTGAATATATTTATTACATATATATACATATATTAATGAATCGTTCAACATATTATATAACAAATTATACTGTAATGAGTTTATGTTAACATTAAATTGAATTATGAAAGTGACTATGGTATTGATATTTTATAAAATTTTTTGTTTACTGATTAGTTAATTTGTCTTTCGATCGTACGTATGCTTTTGATATACTATTAAATGTACATATACATATACTATTAAGTTTCAACATAACATATAATTAATTTCATAATAATTTAACATTTATACGTCATGTATACAGCGAAATTATAATATTATAATATTTCAATTGTTGCTATTCACATTTTATAAAAAAAAACAGATACATTATATAGTATCATATACATAATTTTTTCTACGTCTAATAACACAACACTTATTAGTATTCGTAATATATGATTAGTATTAAATATAAATAATGTGTATCCCTAAGGCCAGAGTATATTTATTCTATATAATACTTTCATAAATATTGAAATTACTTAATACCATTATATTTCATTTTTGCGGTTCACTGTGATCTCTATTATTGATTATCTCAAATAACCATATATCATGTGCAATAATGTTTTTCTATTCAAATTTAGCAGGTAGTTAACTTGTATATACTTAAATTTATTTATTCTGTCAAAAAATTTTATAAACTGTGTAAAATATATATTTGCATGGTAGATTTTGTAATTTTATCACAACATTTTCTCATTCATTTCAAGAGAATTTCTCATTTATCCATTTTAAAACGTATTCTCTTGGCGCACATTCATTTTCATTTAAAATAGCTGAAAGTTAAAAGTGTTGAACGTGACGCTGAACCGAGGATTCATATTACAGGCTTTTATTGTGCTCCAAAGTGCATAGAACGTTAGTTGGCATTGATAACTGTAGCTTGTCGGCAACATCACCTCTGAAGGTTTTCTATTACGTAAATGCCATATTATTCATTTTAAAAATCGCAATACATTACTTTTTTTGGCAAAGAAAGTCGAGTAATAAACTGCACACGTTTCTCCGCAAATCTACGGATTTGTGCTAATGAGCCCACAAACGGCGCACACAAACGGTATGACAGTTTTTGCGTGAAGTGTCAGATATTTTTGAATGAAATTTCGCAGCTAAAGCTCAATGGAAATAGAGTTAAGGGAACATATGCAGTGAGATTTTGTTCGAATAAAAATAATCTTGTAGACAGATAGAATGTCTGGAAAAAATAAATTAAAAATGGGCAGTGCTTGTCATTACGGTGTCTACAGTATTTATGATGTAGCCAACTCATATTTGGCTGCTTTGCGCTCGAAAATTCAACCATTAACTGTAATGCAACCAACTCCGCCATCGCCAGTACATATTCAAAATCCTCGTAAGTGTTTTCTATTTAGCTTTCACTGCACCGTTTATTTACATTATAAGCTTACACACCATTTTATTCACTTTTCCATTTACGTTCGCATTTCAACCACTACCTTTTTTAATCTCGAACAATAAATTAACACATACTTTGTTGTAATAATTTCTCTATACAAATTATAAAATAATCTGTAAATGGACATTTAAATGTACAATTTTTTTAACAAATTAAATTATTTTATACATCGTATATTATATATGATATAACGTAGCTAAGTTTTTTTTACGCAAAATACTTATTATTCTATTAATTCTGAAATTAAAAAGTTTATTTTTTACAGAAGTACATTTTTTAAATCTTTTCCATGAAATAATTGGGCTTTAATTAGGAACTATTACTGTATGCAACACCAATTAGTAAATTTATGATTTCAAATGAATTGAAATAAATTTGAAAACATTATTACATAGGTATTTACTTCAATAATATATACGTTGTATTACAAAATACTATTATTTCCTACAAATAATAAGTACAAATGTGACCAAACATTTCATATTCTGATAGTAGAGTAATTAATAAAAAAAATTAACTCGTATATTGCAATGAAATTAATATACTTTAACATTAATACTTTAATCATGCAAACTTTTAGTTTTCAATTAAATATTAAATAATATTCTAATTTTATTATTGTAATCAACTTGTTAAAATTTCTAGCTGTATACATTATAAAATTTCATTAAAATGAAGTAAGAAGATATTTGTGTTAAACTTATTACAAAGTCAATCTATTTTACAAAGATAAATTGATTTTATAATTTTACGCTATAAATTTACAATAGCAGATTAAAACTCGTTAATACATGAAACTCCACTTTAAAATAAGATGTGTATTATAATTTTTGTATAAAAAGTCGTAAATTATAAGTTGCCTACCATGTTATCCATAGAAAATTAAGTTTCTAGTATATCTATAAATTCTATCGAATATAAACACATAATACAATAATTTATATATAAATATCATTAAATATTTAAATGTTATTTATAATAAATATAATACATATTTTATATTCTGTTAATTTATGTTATTCTATACAGTGTATTAATAATAAATCTCTGAGATGTATTCATTTTTTAATATAGAAATCTTGCCGATTTTTAGCTTTTCCTCTTGATATAGGCTGTTATAATTTTACTCCAGTTAAAAGTTCATCTTTAAATAGACATCCAGGGTGAGGTTTCCTATATTGCATCAAATGCTCCAATCTTTCAACTCATTCAACACAAATATATATATCTACAACAATTTGTATAAAAAGTAGATATTCCTCTAAACGTTAGTAGTTAAAACAGTGATTAAAACGAATATCATTATCTTATCTACTATTATAAATAAAAATAGAATTATTACAGAATATTTATTATTAATAAAAAATGTATCAAACAATATTGATGAATAAAAAAGACTGATATATTCAACATTTTATTGTATGATTCATATTTATTTCATTATTGATTAATCAAAGTAATTTGATTTTTCGTATACATGTATATTATAACTAGAAGTATTTTTCTTTGTCTGTAAATATCTTCCATTGCAATTATATTTTCATATATCAATATCAATTAATTTCTCTCAAGTGCATAAATAAGTAACTTAATACACACGATAAATTATATATTAAAACATTTTTATGAAAGATTATACATGCTTAAAGAATGTATATGAAAACGTATTTGCATTACTTATTAATTAATACGTAAAAACAATTATTTTTAATAGTGTTGACGTATTAATAATCAAGTGTGATTATAATTATGTATATGTGTATAAATTGAATCTCACATGCGTTGCTTTCAATGCCTTTTAAATTAATTAAAAAATCATTAATGTCATTAAATGTGTGCTTATACTAGCGACGTAAATTAAACGCATGTGTTCTTCGCGAATTTATAGTTTTATGTTTTTTAGTCGCGATTCATTACATAGTTCGAGCTGGTTAAAAGACTGAAAAACACGGTCAGCCAAGCAGTTGCAATGGGATGGCGTGTCTGTTTTGATTTATAAGAATTCACCACGAACCTCGAACCCACGCTTCTAAGTCTGCTTACACCTAGATCACTCTAGACCGCCTGCCCTCTATCCGCGTGAATAATAGGCAACTATTTTTCTGGCAGCTCCTTTTTTATTTTTCCTAGCGTGTCTTCTCGCACCTTCCTTTGTTATTTACTTAGCACGCATTTTACTATTTTTTTCTATAACTTCCATTCTTTGTATCGTTTTTCAGCCAACGACCAACACTTATTTTCACATCGATCCACATTATAATTAAAGCTCTAACAGTTTATACTTATAACTTGTCAGAATATTATTGGCAACTTTAGAACTCATATACTTGAATGTAAGATATTAGAATGATCCTCAGTATATTCATTAAATTATTTGAACTATGTTTAAATGTTTAAGACAAATTAATAAATCAATCAATACGTTGGAATTCTGATAACAAATAGTCTAGAGAATGTGAGATTGATTGTAGAAAATTCAGAAATTCATATTTATGTCGGTCAATATTATGCATCTTGTGAACTTTCACATTTTTCATAAGAGCTTTATGTAAATTACCGGAGATAATATATGGTCGATACTTAGTAATTGATTTGGGTAATTATTTTAACAGTTAGGCTATTATTGATTAATGCTAGATAATAGATGAAAACTTTTTAAACAATTGTTGGAATAATATTCAGATTTGTACACGTTTAATAAATATTAACGCTATACTTATTATTTTATTAATCTTTAAAATGTTGTAATTCACATACATATATATCATTTATAACTATACAATAAAAATAAATCTTAAATTCCGATATAATAAATGCAATTTAAGTCATTTATATTTATATTTAATTATTATTAATAACAATTATTGTTACGGTGGATATTTTATACCTGAAGTAATATTTTATTTATTATGATAACAGACTTGATAGCAGTTTTATAAAATATAATATAATAAAATAAAATAGAAATTTACATCGGGAAAAACGCGGTCGAAATCATGCACATATCATGTAACGTTGTCGGGGTCAATTTGTGGATATAACGTTAGGTAAACACATGGCCTCGACAGGTAAATACCGACAAAGTAAATTTAATGAATTTGTTGTGCCCTGTTTAGGCGCGAACGAGTTTGGGTTTATCTCAAAACCCAAAAACAACCTAATCAAGATTATTAGATTGGATATAACGATATGTAAATGTAAATGAATAGAGAAGTATGCCTGATTAAATCTTGTTCGGGTTCTAAACGAATTTTCATATGTTAATATTTTTTCTGAAATAAAAGTATACCTGTGTTTAGCCTGATAATACCCTGATCGGGTTATCAAGCTGATATCGCATAAATTTAAAATATTGCGTAAGAATATGAACGGGTCTTTATATGAATTCCATTCATAAATTATGTTGTGTTTATGATGTGGATGTCCAAATCAGTGTCCTGCAAGAAAGGTACATCAAGGCATTTCCGTTGCCTAGTGTTACACCATCATCAGGCTCGATCAGGTAATCTAACAAAATAAATCGACCTCAAAACTGTATTTTATCATTTTTCTGACAGAACCTATTTAATGAAACCCCTATCTAGGGATTGCCATGTCTTTTCAAAAGAACAACATGATCGCTGTAGCATTACCGATCAGTATTTCTACTAGAAAAGTCAAATACAATAATATTATCAATAAATTTCCAGTTGTTGAATTCATAATTGTTTATGACAGATCATAGTAGTATGGTATAAAATAACTTAATTTAATCTTAAATTATTGTTATATGATTTAAACGAGTGAAATAATATTTTTTGTTTTATAATTTGTTATTGGTAAGTCCTAAAGCCTTATTATAATAGTAATTATAGTATGATTTATAGACATTTGAAAGAAACTATATTATTTTTATTATTAATTACAATCATTTATAGTAAATCGAAGAAATACGATAATAATGTTAACGCGTTCTATAATCCTTAATAGAGCGCAATTCCATCATATTATCCAAGGCATGAACATCATATTGTTAACAATGTGACCGATTGTATGATTACCTTTATCTTAATTAAAACGGTAGTGCAGTCACTACAAGTTAGTCGTAAAGCGTCTCAGTTTGATTGTGGAAACAATGCCTCGTTAACTTTGCAGTAAACGATTCACTGTCCAGTTTCGCCTTTTTTTACCACGTTCTTTGTTATCTCAGAAATACAACTGTAATTTTCTATCTGAGTAACTAGCTTATTCTGCAGAGAAACTAAACATTATTTAAAATTCGTATAGCTTTGTTGATTTTAATGAGGAAATTGTTTTACGAAATTGAAAAATTTTAAGTCGAGTTGTTTTATTTCAATTTTTTATTACAATCTTTTTTATGTATCAAGAACAAATTGTTAAATGTGTTTAGATATATTAGGAGATTATAAAATTTATAAATAGGCATTACTTATATGCAAAAGCACGTAACAATATAAAATTGAAATGCATAAACATATGTTTATATTGTTGTAAAAAAATGAATGTTAAGAAGCAACAATAAATATTTCAAAATATGAAATTTAAAATTAGAGAAAAATATTATTCTTATGAAATTATGCAAATATTATACATGTATAATATACGAAAAATATATTGAGAATCTATGGTCCATATAATAATCATATTACTAAAGATTATTTTGTAAAATGTAACTTTATTGATACATTTATATGTCATATACTTATTCTTATGTCTTAACGCACTTTCTTATGCTATGACCCACCTCACTATGAATCGTCAGAAGTACTCATCGACCTACTAATATCGGCGTGTATATTTCTTCGCGATATCTATTTTTATTTTCATATATACTCACTTCCAATTTTTTCACTAGAATTTATTCAATTGTTTCTAACTGATGATGGTCTTCACTTTGAAATTCTTCTTCAAAGTCATGTAGATAGTAACATAATTATTAACATTTTGAACAATAGTATATATATATTTAAATATGAAAATTATAACTATGTAATCTATTAATATATCATGCATTACGTTTTTAATTATAATAATAAATATTCGAAATCAATTACAATTACTTAGGTGCAAGTTGTATTTTCAGTACAAATATGATTTATTAATTAATGTATTAATTATTTAGTAAACATTTACTAAAATTTATTAAAATCCATTGCATTAAATACATACATATATGTTATTTATGTGTTATACAATTCAAAAATCATGTCGTTATACACGATCATAATTTTCAGTTATTAATTTAAGATAAACTAACAGCGGGCCATAATTATAATTGTTCTGAATATTTGATTTAAACATAAATTATTCATAAGAATTTTGTGAATATGAAATTATATTAAGTTATAAAGTAGTATAATACATAAATTTTTGTTTAACTGCGTATCAATGATTCAAGATACTTAAACTATATGACCATTCTGGCACTAGAGATAAAGTTTGTCTGCATATGTAAGGCATCATTTTGTTTTGACGCGGACATATATTTTGTGCGTTGACATGTAATGTGACGATTTGTAGCATACTCTTAGTCTGTGATTATCGAGCGAATAATTTTGGTTATAAAGACGCCGAATGTGTGATTAAAAAACGAATGGATAGTGCACGAGTAAATTCGTTGTTATAAATGATAAGTCCATTGAATTTGCTAGCAGCAACACTTGGATTAATTGAAGCACGCTTCTGTGCCTTCATACTCGATTAAACTTCGCTCGAATTTGCCGAGCTGAGTTTCAGATCGTAAGTTATCGCGGTCCAACAAATTTTGGCACCGAGGACACTTTGCTTAGCGCCAAAGTTTTTCGTATTTATGAAATTGGCTGATGGTACAGAAGGAGAGAGTAAAACTCGTATATACGACGGGATATAACTCACAGCAATAAATTTCACTCGGCGGAATTAACTTATTCAATCTCAGCACGGCCTTAAGGGACGTCGCGACCAGGCCCCTCGTTAATTTTCGCAAAAGCTCTTTAATTTTCGCAAAGGCTTTAACAAGTTTCCGTACCGCGAGCTAGCGGGCGAGCACGAGAGCCGGAAGCGAGCGCGGTGATGCATGCGCCGCTTTCCGCTATTGTTTCGCGATGCTTTATAAATCACGATTAGTTTATAAATACGAAGGGTAGTCGGCTCGAGCTAATAAAGTCTGCGGTGTTGTATACCTTAGGGTGTGTCGTAATTATTTTTTCTTCGCCCCGCGCGTTTTCCTTGTCTTCGCGCCAACCTTAAAGCTCGTGTGCCGATATACCTCGCAAAAATGGGCCAAATGTTTCATCGATTATCAACCTGGGTGTAATCAGTTCAATTGTTTGCGATGTTATATATTCTTATCTCGGTATGATTAACTTCAATTGTATATTTGAAGATTAGTGGTAGATAACAAATTTCGTCAATATTTCGTGCTGTGTTAAAAAATTGTTGTTCGGCACGGTATAAATCTAAAGTACACCGTATGAATTAGGTGTTAAATCATATTTATCAGAAAAAACATGTTATTATACTATAAACTTATTAAAACTAAATATAGTATTATGAAAATTGTATTGTGTATAATAACACACGATATTATATGTTTTGTTCTAATTGTGTTTCATATTTTTTAATATATATTATATTATAATCGCATTTTTATGATTATTTTATTGAACCAATCTATTGCTGTTTTATTTTTTAATTACTATCTCCGTAGAATTTATATTTTATTAATTTAGAAATTATATTTGTATTGCAAAAAACTTATGCATTAATTACAATTATATTATAAATCATTATGATCTTAAATTTCGTTATTAAAGTGAAATACGTATATTAATTTTTTAGTATATGATATGTGTTACAGAGGAATTGAGGTTGTGAAAATTCGCGACCGATTTATATTTAGTGCAGGAACGATTCACTACTACCCTCAGGTGACTCAGTCGTTCTTATCATAGAAGCTGTAATCATTCTTGTTGCAGAATGTGAGGCGGGAAGACTACAGTTTCTATGACAAATATTGTTTGGAATTACAAAACATATATTGCTTACATTTATCTTTAATTGTAATATTTGATAATATAGATTATTTAATTAAATTATATTTTACACTTCATAGAATATCTAAATAACAATTTTATCGTACCAAATTTTCATCAAATAATTCTGGTATTCATATTTCACTGATAAAATATTAAAACTTTTTTTTTACAAAATTGCAATATTAAATTTGATGTTTATTTTCCATTAATATAAAAGCGTACCATTATTTTTGCTTTTACGGAATTGTACACTTAATTAGTTTTTTCTTACTTGTGTGTTACTGTTTGATGAAATTTGTTTTTTATTACTGGAATATGATTAATGTTATTCTGAAATGATAAAAAGTTAAATAAACATAACGTTGTAAAAATTTATTTGTGTTTATAATATATAAAATAAGAATGTTAAATATTTCTGTATAATAAATAAAGCATGACCCAGTTATTTGATGTTACGTGACACGAGACTAAACACATAGAAAGTAATTTCATTTGGCGTTTTTCAATTTCCAAAAATGAAGACACGGTAAATGATGTCACATGCTATTTGTATAACCAACTTCAAAGTTGTTCTTAAAGTTAAGATATCAAATTCTGCAATTTGAAGAGGAGATCATGAGAGAGCAAAATAACAGTTGTCATAGGTAGGTCAACGTTTTATCCTTCAATACGAGACTATCATAACAAGATAGAATGGAGAAAGATGTTATGATACTATCGAAGCGTTTTTGTTCGAGAAATTAGAGAGTTGGCCGAATATAGCAACGAGAAGCACCGCGGTGCAGAGAAGAGAAATTAGATTCTAGATGGGGCATATCCAGAGAGTATTAAATGGCAAAATATCACTCAAACCGAGGCTTCGTGTGCGGAGCCTGTGAGTTTCAGCATTCTTGGTAGAACGATGGCTCGTACGTGACCGAAATATTCTTTTACACGGAGCCGTCGGCGGGTAGTTGTGCTCAAGCCGACGACCCCGAAAAATTTCATTTCTCGGAAATTTCTTAACCTGAGCCCGAGACTGAGCAATCCGAAACTCTAGAATTTTCGTCCGCCATCAAATAAGCTTTTACCCTTGGATTCTTCAAGTGACATTCAATGTTCCGATAGTTTATCGTAAGTGAAGACTTATAATTTGAATATATAATCCTGAAAATAAATAACATCTTGCGGTATCTATCAAGTAATACATCATGGATTCACTAAAACGTGTTTATTAGTGACTTTAGTATAAGATCATTTACTGAATAATATATGCAATTTACCAACTTTTTGGAACATTTACATAATTACTCCGGCTCTTTTAAAGTTTTCAACATTTACAAAGCTTATGTGTTGACATTATTCTTCAGTCACAATGTACGTTATGTGCATTAGTTGAAATTATGTGACTAGATTTGTAATTTTCTAAAATTATGCCGAAAATTTACATTAAAATTAAGTGTTTGCGCAGCGTGATATTTGCCCTAATGTTGTTAGAGAAATACTTTATGAAATTTGTCAAGGGAAATTACGAAAACTTTAATTTATATTATGTACACATTTTATCATATGTTATTACATTTTGATAATGGAATTTAAATTGAATATGATATTATAACGGTACGATTCGTATATTGAATTACATTGAAACTAAGCAATAAATTCGTGATTAATGCAAACCAGAGTCAAAACAAGTAGCGTTAAACAATGACTCTGATAATCAAAGTAATAACTTGCAACAATAACTGGGACGATGCAAATACGAAATATATTTCGATTTGTTGATGAAAGAGATTGGATAATTTATATTTTGTGATACTGCACTTGAAAGCTCATAATCTCGAACGTGCCTTAATGTAACCATACTTAATACCTTTTCCACCATCTTCCTGACCAACCTACCGGTATAGCTATTTCATTACCAGTCTGCTTCGGTCTTAATTGTAAATTTAGCGCGTCGCGTTATTCTTCAAGGCTCGGCTCGTTAACGCTGAAAATGCGTCGGATGCGCGAGGAAATGAGATTTCACTGGCGAAAACCGCGAAACGAACAAATGCTTAGTGAAGAGGAATAAGAAGCAAGAGAGAAAGAGTCTGGCGTCGACCTTAATGAAATCCAAGACAAGATACATCCTCAGAAAAATGTCACCATCACAAACTCACATCGCATCAACGTTCTTTATGGCTCTTCTCAAAGTCGGTCAAGACATAAGACGTGCATCCATCAATGTATAATCGATCATTTCGTCGCGAAAGGATTTCATTTTGTACTGTTTATGTAATTCCCAAATCATTCTAAAAATATTTAGCGCAAATAAACACTGGAATTAGTTGTTAATTGATGTAATAAAACTTGTAATAAAATTTTAAGATAAAATTAATTTAATATAAAAGTTAATATTATTCAAAATTAATTCCATTATATTCAAATTCTATTTTTAACGGATTCCTCTTGAATAAATTGAATTAGTTATTTTAGCGTCTTTCGGATTGTTTTCTGTACTATTTTCGAATTGAATATTTAAATGCAGAACAATTAGAATAATACTAAAATCGAGGTTGAATTGAATGTAACGCATTCGATTGCGAACAACAGTGATTCGCTGATTGCTCTTGCGCAATTCCTAGTGATCAAGAGGAGGCAAATGGGCGAAGCGGAGAATCTTACGAGACGGTAATATTACTGTAACGACCATAATGCTCGTGGATTCTGGAACGTGATCTTCATATATAAGATTGCTGTATGCTTCTTTTGTCTGATTTAATGACAAATTCTCAAAATTTATCTTTATAACAAATTCAGTATAAAATTGTTTTTCAAAGGGTTCGCAATTACTATAACTAATTATAATATACATATATATAATGTAAAATTAGCTTTGCGAATAATTATTTTGTAGTGTTGCTATATATTTAAAATTTCATACAACGGATATATACTTTAATTAATAACCTCTTATAAAGCTCCTCAATATGAAAATGTTTAATTTTGTTGCAATATTATATTATTTTCTTTATTTTTTCAATGATGTATGCTAAATAGTTCTGATATTATTGAGGTAAATTTTATTGAAGTGATCAAAAGAAAATCACTTTTCTTTTTATAACTCATGTGATAACTTATTCTTTATTTGACATATTTTAAATGATTTACTTACTTAAAAACCATTATTCCGTCACGATTGAAAGACGAAATTATAGATCTAATTACAGAATAAGCAAATAAAATTGTATCAATTAACATTATTATGTATTTAATAACCTTACTTCCCTTGTATTTAGTCCATTTAATTATATTTATGTAATGTGAAAACGTAACAATGTATTCAAACTAATTATCTACATGGTTAGAAATTGCATTAAATAATTTGTTTTTATTGATACTATTGTGAATACTCTATTATGTCTATATGATATAATATAAACAATTTTAATTATAATAAATATTTTTATTGTTTGAAATTAATTTCAATAGATTGATTTTCTTTTATATATATCAGAAACTGTTATTTGTTTTCTACAGTTTATTGAAACAAATATATGTAATATGTTTAACGTGACATCAAATAACACATGTATATGTTATAGGTTATGGAAAGAAGGAATATATTTTTGGGCTGTTAATTGTAATGACAAATTGTGAATAGTGCTTGTAAATACATTTCTAATATTGTTTATTTAAAAACAAAAGCATAACATAAACAATATATATATTACGCATAAATAAGCAAATTGAAGTAAAAGGGATATTGAAATATGTCAAAACGCAAGTTTGTGTAATTCTATATTATTATTTATTATATATTATATACAACAATTTTAGAACATTCTAGTAAGAATTTTTCGAGTTATACACGCTTTTGAAACAACTTTATATGAAGTATACTTTACAAAAACTTTAAACATTAAATGTTATTATCTTAAACCCGAACGGTGATTACCGTAAATCGTAAATCAATCAGATAATTTGCCTGATTATTTTTAATGTAGCAATTTAAACGAATACCTTCGAGGAGAGTTTTTTCCAACGATCAAAGTAAAACTTTTATTTTAATTTTCATAAATGTATTTTTTTCATATACAATCGCTGTTTGATTTTAATTCATTGTATTGAAGTTTCTAATTTTATTTAATATTTTAATACTTACTTTTTGTCGACAACTCTTTAAATTTTCATTTAAATTATATATAACTATATTACTATAAGAAGAATAATTATATTTTCATTAAATGGAGAATATAAATATATATGAAGAATAAAAGTAGATATACAAAGATTTTTTTTTTTGTTTTTTTTTTTTATAATAAAACAAATCGCATATATCTTTGATAGTCCTTATATAACAGTTTTTTTTAATTAGTAGTATATGGCATATAAATTGTTCACAATTAATATCTTCGGTAAAAATTAAAATATCATTAGTATGTATTTTTATTCTATTCATTTCCTGTTCTTATAACAACCGTTCGTCCTTCAATTGAACATGTCGAACAATGTAATAATGAAACTCAAATATTTTTAAGCCCCGATTCGCCTAGAAAAAGCTGTTTCTGATGCGTGTTCGTAATACGTTCAGAGGAGAGCACAGTCTGCATAGTAAATGGATCGACCAATATTTGTCGGCTTCTGGCAAACAATCAAACAAACAAGAAGTGTTCGGTATGTTCGCGCGTTAAATGTGAGTTAGAGGGAAGTAAAGTTGTGTTGGTGAACGAATGTCATTTTCATTAGTACTTGCGGTGATTGTCTAACCCATAACACTCAAAGCTTTTTCATTCTGATCATAAAATCTATAGCAAATCGTTGGACTGTACACACTTAAATTTCAAAATCATTTAAACAGCTTAAAGTAGCCTTGTTTTTTTGTACATAAGTACATACACTACTTCTTCATTTATAAACGTCTTATTACAAAAAAATATTTAATTTTATACAAGTCCTACTCTGTATATAAATATTCTTAAATCATAAATTAAAAATTATAAATTTCGAACGTTTGAAATTGTTTTTACGTATTATGTTGAAATATAATAAACATTAATATTAATATTTATTCAATTTATACATTTTATAAACGGGATTACATTTACCAAACATTAATTGAAGTAAACTATCGTAATGTATAACGTTTGCTAACGGTTTTCACAAGTCGTGAAATGAAAATAACCAATACTTCATTCAATAAAAGTTAGTAGTAATGAAAATACGTTTATTTCCTTTGCAAAACCGATGCATATTATTTAATTTATTATATAATTATATAAGTTGTCATATAAATTTTGTTATGATTTGATATGATACATTACAAATGAAGCCTGATATGATAAAATTTTATTATATTGTATATTTTTCATAATTTTGTAAAATAATCGTCTAACCTGCATGTACATATTAAATCACAATTAATAAAATAGTAATAAATATTATAACAAACAATTAATAAATTAAAATTGCTGTAACCTTTAATTCACTTTATAAAGTTTCATTATTATTTCAATTAAATAATAATTTACATTTATGTAAACTACTGTATAATTTATCGGGGTTGTCTTAAATACTTTTCAATAAATTAGTTGTGTTCAACAACAGTTTTTAAGACATTCTTTTATTTTACGATACTTGGAACCAAGAAGAAAATGTATGTATAAATCAATTTAGAGCAAAGTTCGATATAAGACTTCCGCGTTCGCTTTCGCAAGGAAGACTTCACTTTTTAACCCATAATTTATGCCGTGCAATCATAATGACACGTTGACTTTGTATTCAAGCGAGGAATTGTATTTATGTTCCTTTATCTATTGTCATACATGTAATATTGAAAACCATTAGTAAATTAAAAACAATATTATTTCTAGTAAAATTATGGGGTTAATCAATAAAGTGAAAATGCCAAATATACATGTTAAATATAGATATGGAAATTTGATAGATTATGTTAAATAGAATGAAACTAAAATTTACAAAAATTATCGAACAATAAATATTCAAAATTACATCGAATTTAATAAAGCATTATTTTATCATGAATTGCGAATAAAAACATGATGTGACTACAAACGGCGTCATTATTTGGTATTCCAGAGGGTTTTCGTGGCGTCCTATCAGTTATCTAGAACTTTCCTCAATCTAAACGTTTTGCTCTCGTTCCGTCGATTTATAGATCTGGCCCTGAGGCTTGGCTACGTAGCCGCTCAGTCTGGTTTAAATTACCTGTCTTCCACTCTTGCACTGTGGTGGTTAGATGTTCTCTCTACACACGGCTACCAAAGTTTCCAACTATAACCCTAGCTGCTCCGGGTATTTTCAAACGCCACAAAGATTGCCTCCTCGCTTTATGTTCTGCTTTTTGCATTGTATCGTAGATTGTCTTATTCACACAAAATATCATGAAAAATATACTCAAATATATTAAACATAATAGTTTTATGAATTTCTTTTTAAATTAAGCTATAATAATGATAATAAAAGCGGTGGTTAAGAAATCTCAACAGAGTGAACAAAATTTAAACAATATTTCAACTTTGTTATATTTCTGAAAATATATAATATTATTAAATTTTAGTATATTGAAAAATGTATTTTTAAAAAATACAACATCTAGATGGTATTATAATGTAATTTAAATTTTTCAAGTTTACTTTTAAATGAAAGACAAACTTCTTTTGTTACTAGAATGAAATTACAATTCTTTTTCGTAAAGAACTCTAGTGATAAAATATTAGAGAGTAAAGTAAAATACTTGTTATTGTGGATATTTATAAAAGGCTTAAAGTGAAGAAAATATTTGTAAAATGATTTAAACTGATATATTATATGTTCGAACTTATTATCAGTGATTATTTATTTAAATGATTAAATAGTAGGTAACTACTACACTGTAAAAACTGTTCTGGGAGTGTTTTTGCAATATTCCTATTTAAATGTGCTTTAATACTAATGTTTGTATATATCGAAATGGAACATTTTAAACATTTTTAAAAAACAGCACCAATAAGTGTTTCAAAAATGTGTCCTACAGAATAACTCTTTTTACAGTGTAAAGTTGATGAACATTGTAAAAATGGTTGAAATGATTGCAATTGATGTTTTCAGTAATGCATCATTTAGAAAGCTCCAACCATGTAGGAAATGATTTAAAACTTGTCTCCGGATATTTTAAACAATATTCAAAAATTAACTCTAATATTTAATGAAAATTAGAAGTCAGGGTTGAAACTAACTTCGGACTATGCTCGAAATTTAGTGAGGAGAACTTAATGTTTGTTGAGGTTTGAACTAGGAGATTCCTACTTGAAGTTTTACTAATTTTCAGAGCCTTATTGAACACTCTAAAGTTTCGTGGAGCGAAATGAGATAATAATGGGACAAAGACTAATGAAGGTCTACGCAAAAAAAGTCATTGGGTCAGAATTCTCCAGTGAAGCAAGAAAAAGAATTCGCCCATAAACATATACCATAAACCATTTAGGTGTCAGTTTACGTACGCACACTCTTAAAATTTCTGATTTTTAGCTAAATTTGAAATATCACTCTTTGTCATTGGATTATGCAGGATTGTATTATTAAGGAAAACCTGAGTCCTATTGCATGTACGATTATATTATATATCTAAACAAATTTAGCGTTATTTTTAAAAATAATTAAAAAAAGTGGATGGGTTCTTCCAAAAGAGGTAAACCTCTGCCAACAGTGCTTTATGTATTAACATTGGTTACGCTCATAACACTAAGCTACATAACTCACCGGCTGTGACCCATATCCAACTAATTTTCAGATAATTAATATTTCAGACGTGGCTTTGTTACGCGCGAGTTAATTTCGATTTGGCCACGTTTCAGTTTCCCGGCTTGGACTACTGCAAGTGTGGCTCGGTTAAGCCCTCGTGGTAAAAAGCCACTGACAGACTGTGTGCACTCATATGAAAAATGCGTGCATAAATTAAACAGAATCCTTCTTTTGTGTTAGCACTTTTTCAATCATGAAATATAAAATTATAATAAGTAGACGCTATAATGACACACAAATATTTATCAAACAGTATATGAGTTTCAATTTTAAAATTTATTTTTACACAGGAAATATATGGGATAACAACAAAACACAGGCTAATCATAAATTTACTCGGAAGACGGTAAACTTATAAAATGGTTGCGTTCATCAACTTTAACACTCTATTTCATATATTATATTGTGTTTAATCCTACGGGCTAAGTTTCTTGAAAATTAAGTGTACTGGAGTAAAAACTTACACAACGATGAAAACAAATGAAGGTAATCGAATGTGTGTAGAGCGAAAATAAATCAAAAACCAAGAAAATATTTTTACTACGAAAACAAAAATAACTAGTAGAAAACAAAAACTCAGTATATCCAGATCTTATATATAAAGGGAAGATACTGACAAAGAAAGGGAAAATGCGGTATGCGGTGAAACTGTAAATATTACGCGAAAAGAGCTCAGAAAGAAGGGGAATTATTCATGTTTGCGCGAAGCCGAGCTTCTCCGCAAAGAAGACCAGCATGTCTTTGCATTTTTAGTCCTGGTAAATATTTTAATTCTTCTGTCAAACTTGTATTCTTTAAACCCTATTATTTGGAATAGCGTAAAAACTTCGAAATATCAAGATTAATGCCTCGCCAGACTTACACTTTACTTAATATCGAAGTGACAAAAAGTTAAATAATCTGAATTTGTTCCATCGAATTTAGTCGAGTACCCTTATTCTTTATAGGATTATAACATTCCCTGTTACATTATTCATAATAATTCCAATGAACGTAAAAAACTTAACGATCCTTGTTAGAAATAAAACGAACAATGTAGAATTTACTAACTATATTAGCAGGCAATTTATGATTCTTAAGTAAACGGGTGCATGAGCACATTATTGGTTTTACATATTTTATTGTTTATTAACAATTTTCATTTAATAGAGATATTTATCATACGTCACAATCATGATTTATTTTAAAAGTTCGATCGCTTTTGTTCATTTATGAATTACTAAATATGAATAATTTGAATGGAATATAAATATGGAATATATCGTACTCCGTATGATAGATTTCCATGGACATTAAAAATAATTATATTACATTAACAAAAATAATTTCATATGTCATGATCGTAAATTCAAACTTATTAACTGAAAACCTTACGATGTAAAAATGAGTCAATATTTATTTTATTCAAATAAAGATTTATATTACATTTTGTAAGTATACAATATTAATATCTACGTCAACATATCTATGTAATATGAATGAAAAATTGTAAAATTATTTCGCTTAACAACATTATTTTATAGTGTATAAAGAATAAGCATTATTATCTCATGTATTGTTTTCATCTTTATTATATGCCACTAAATTAAGTACTATTATTTGAACTATATAAAATTGAATAGCATTCTATTTAAATTTTCATCCAATATCTATTCAGCTTTATTTATGATATTAACGACATAATAATTCATTATAATATGACTGTGCTGTAACGACTAATTATACAGATAATGTAGTAATGAGTTATGGATACTTTATCTATGTTATGCATGAATTTTACCAAATTACGGTTCAAAATTATTTTCGGGTTTTCTACACTACCTATTAATACAGCTATCCAAAGTCCATCGATCGGTGAGGCAGACGAAAAGATAGTAGAAAAGAACGAAACGGTAGGATGTCCAAAAAAGAGAGAAGGATAAAAAGTGAGGAAAAGGCGGGCATGACGATTCGACGAAAACACAGAGAGCAGGAAATGAGCACTTTCCGCAACCTACAATGAGACACTCGAATGCAATTTAGGAGACAAGTTAATGTATCACCATATGCTGTTCAAATTTTCTATGATGTTTATTATAATGAACGGCATTCGCACGAAAAATATAAGACGGATTTTTAATGGCGGCCTTTAAACAATCCTTCTTATCATTAGACTGTCATTATAAATTATGAATAATGTGGTTTGTTTGATAGGTGTTGGCTTTGACGCGACTAATCAAAATGGATGCAACGCAATGCAAATAAAAAAATTAAAAAAAATAGAGAATTTTCGGTGATTTCTTGATAGCCTGAGATGAGCGACGAATACTCGTACATGCATCGACAAAAAATCCGAGCGACAGGCTCGCTACGTGTCGTTGAATTTAAATGTCTGCTTAGTACGTGCTTTCTGTACCGTTCGATCAAGGTAAAAAGAAGGGAGTGGGTTAAATGGAAGCTGAATGATCGTTCACGCAGAACACTGTGCAGGGTAATGCGACGCTGATACCCCGGTATTTATTGTTGGCTCGTAGATGCGTTTACGTGCCCATATTTACAATGAGACGCTTCTACAGACAACGTAACGCAAAATACATCGCACTCGTCCTGTCGCGTATTTATATAAAGTTGCACAGCGCTCTTGTCTCAAAAACAAATATTAATTTGTTTTTCGTATAAACACAGACTACTTCAATATTTATTATTTACTTAAATGAACTAAACGATTCAGGTGTTTCGATTTTAACTATCGTATGAATAAGTATTTGCAGATGTTTTTAATCGATATATCCCGTTGGTGACAGATATAACACCCAGAGCATTGCGAGATTAAAAAATGATTTTTTTAATATTGAACCAAAAATAAGAGAACTGTAATTAAGCAGTATTCAGTAAATTCAATAGATACTCTTGGAAACAATAGGTTTTGTGATGTAATATAAGATTGACTAATTACGCTTTAAATACATTAAAGGATTCTAGGTAAATAGGTGTGTGATTAATGCTTTAATAGTTGAAATTTGTTGCCTTGATTAAATATTTAAATAGATACTTGAAATTAAAGTACTGTGTCATTTCTATTATAATAAGAAGTATGATATAAATTTTGGAACCGGTGATGATCAACTAAACTCTTGAAATTGAATAAAATGAGAACATAATGAAATTAAATTAAAATCTTTTTTGTAAATAACATAAAATATAATCCTTGGAATTTCGTATAATTTTTGAATTTACGTTTTTATTTACAATGTTATAATTAGGATTGTCAACCACACTATAATAACATATTTTGTTTACAAATATCAATATAGAAATTATATATAGAAATATTACGTATAACAAAGACAATAAGTGAATTGCTTTATTATAAAGTATGATTAGCAATAACGCTGGTTATAATATAGAAATTTGTTTTCTTTTTGATATTATATATTATTATATGTAATCATAAAAATCTATTTCGTATATGTAAGTATAAAAAATTTATGAATCAATAACAACTTTCATTACGTAATTGTAAATATTTGTCATTAATAATAATATAATTGTTGAACATTGTTCGCTTTCTTCGGTTAAACGAGATCAGTTAAAAGATTCTTTTGCCATTTATACAGTTAACTGTATTATCCTCGTATTTCTTTGCTTTTCTTTTTTTACTTCTCGTTATTTCCTTCTATCAATGACGCTAGATCGCAAACGCCGAAGTAGCAACTGTTGTTTACGTTGCAGAATTGTGCACAGAGGAATACGATGGTATTATTTTAGCGATTACGAAGGAACGGCTGTAGGAAATAGGGGGAGACTAAAATGAGGAAGACGCAGAACAAAGAGTACGTCATGCACGAAAGTGCACTTTGTTTTCGTTGAGAAAAGTCGTGCTTCATTATCACACGACAAAAATTACTCTATATATTAATTTTTACAGGACATAATATTTTTATAAACACTCATGTATGTAAGATATTTCTGTACATCATAAAATATATGAATAATAAATAAATATCGTCACAAATACAGAATCAACGAAAGTACAAGGATATAAGTCGTCTGCTTTAAAATTTGTGTATGCACATTTTTAAACTTTCAAACATAAAAGTAAAATACGATTACAGATACTATATAATTCAATAGATAACTTGCACTGTGTAAAGAGAGAACAAAAATTTAATAATACTAAAATTTATAATTACATAATGAATTTTAAGTCATTGCAAATATATTTTTTCTAAAAATAGTACTTCTTAACAAGGCTGTGTAAATATAAAAAATCAATTTAACGCGTACGATTAATTCAATATCACGTTGAATTAAATGTTTCTAATTTGCAGTCTATATTGCACGATCATTCATTGATTTCATTTATTTTCCGTTAATTATTTTTTAAACATAAAAAGCTTTGAATTAAGCTGTATCGAAAGCAAGATGTGTCTCTGAAGTATTGTCGAGTGAACAATGAAAAGTTTCGATTCAAGACAGTCGTAGGCATTGCAGCTCTCGTGATTCGAAAGATCAAGGTGCCAGAGGAGCAAAATCTAATCTACGAGTGAATTGAGAGAGTTAGCTGCAGGATAGAGGAGAAGCGTTAGTTGCTTTCACAGAGAGCTAGAGGTGAGACTAGTTCGCGTTAGCGAAGGTGGAGTCGAGTCCATGTGTAAGACAGAATAAGAGTGTCCGGGTTAAAGACAGAAAGACGATTTTCTCACTCTGTCAGAATATGTGAAGTTATCTACAATGCTGCTCACGTGCTCCTAACTGCCACGGTGTGTCTGTTCTTCAACCTCGCGCGTATTGTGAGTTATACTTTATCCAACCGCCTTCCAGCATTGCAGTATCCAATCCAAGGCTAAGTTCGATTACCGATTATTCATAGAAAAACCTTATTTTCGAAGACTTGCCGTAAAAGTATTTTGTATTTCATTCCTTGGTTTCCGGTTCACGTAAATATACTATTTCTGTAATATCCTTTTCTATTAATCGTAAATAAAAAAAAAGAAACGAGAAAGAAAGGTAACGAAAAAACATCAAAAAGATAATAGAAAAAGTAAAAAAAAATGGCACATAGCGATAAAAAACTTTCTCAGTGATGTATTTTTTATTAGATAAAATTGGTACTCAATAATGTAATAGTAAAAAATATTACAAACTACAAACGAAGAGGACAAAAAACTTTTTACTTGCTGTTCTGAATTCATCATGATGAAAACAATATAACAGGAAGCCTGGCAAAGTCTTCGAGCCTTATAATGCAGGCATTGATCGGGTGAGACGCTTACCTTGAGCTTACGAGGTAATCGCATTAAATTTAGCCACGGCGCGATTCATAATTCCATTATTAACCTCCGCAAAGGAAAACGGGCGGGCAGCTCTCTTTGTTCAAGCCGATACGCGACAGCCTTCGCGTTATACTCGTCAGCTTTCGTTGTGGAGATATCGAAAAAACGAACTCACTAAAAAGATGAAAACGATCCTCTTAATCGATATCATTAAATAGGCCAAAGATAATGTAATTATAAACAAGTAGATAATCCATTTTTAGACAATGTGAAATTAATTCCGAAATTATTCGATTATTTTTAATGATAATATATGTTTGTCACAATGAACCTATTAATTATCTAAATATCCATAAGGATTAAAACGTATTTTAATCAAAAAGTCTAATTTTAAAGTGGCAAAGATTTTTAACAGTATTTTATTCTGTTTTAAAACTGGGACGAAAGCGGCCAATTGCAAACAATTGCCATTACACATGTCTACAATAGTTGTCACTTGTATCTCGTGCGGTGTACGATATTTTTTCATTGCCCGCATCGAAGAACGAGTATTTGTCACCGTTAAGCATCAAGAATTGTGGCGTTTTAGATTCAGACGTTTCAAACAAGATTTACTAAACAGATTTTTATATTTACTATATATATCAGTTTAAATAATTTTATGTTTATTAAATAGTTTTATATTTATTATGTTTTTCTATTATAAAACTTGATATCACACGTTGCCATTATAATTAAATATCTTTTATAATAAGTGTTTATTTCTTACAGATCATGCAAGTTGGCATTTTTTTACAAACATGAAACTATGTTTTAGATATTTAGACAATTTTAATATATAGTATTTATTATGTTACCAAATTTAGAATGAAGTAAAATTTGCAGGATTTTTCTTTAACCAAGCTTAAATTGAAATTACGGCGATCAAAATTAAACTAATAAAATTACTATCAATTGAAGAACTATAGATGTACTACAAATATATATGAGTAAAATTCCATAGTATCTAACAAACATAAATTCAATTCGATAATACTGCTAACTTAATGCTCATACTCATCCATCCTATCAAAATATAAATCCAGTTTCATAAAGGTGATTTGGATGCATTCGGTCAGATAATCAAATAATAATTACTTCTAGATAAATTTATAGAAATTTTTCAATTAAGTTCGTAGATGTTGTCACAGAAGTAACATTAAGAACCATGCTTTGGCTGTCATAACTAGATAATGCATTATATGTTCAGATTAGGTTTGTTTAATGCTTACATGTCTGTGTTTGAGATTTATTTATGTAAGTAGATAAGGTAGCAATTTCATCAAACTGTGTTTGAATGTGTAATATAGAACAATACGATTCGCATAATTCAACTGTAATCTACATAATAAAAGTTCCATTATCCTATGAATATTTAAATTATCCAAAATACCATAATATTTATATATTTATATATATATTTACATATATGAAATGTATTTCTCTATTTATTGTTTTAAATAAATTTTTGTATATTTAAAATTATATATTGAAATAATGATAAATACATAAATATATCTGCAACGAATTAATAATATAATAAAAATAGTCAAACTTTTATTTATCGATGAAATCACGTTATATTTATGATTAATATACGAACCTTCGTGAATTTGTTCTAAACATGAAGAATTTATAGGTTACAGCGTGCTTGAATGAAAGCCATCAATCTTGAACTTCTTATTTTTTGTTCGCTAATGATCTCACAAAGCCGCGTCAGAAGACTATAGGATCAGAATTCCACTCGTTAACGAAGCCCGAGGGGAGATAGTCAAGCGGAAGAACACTTCCGAGTTAATGTCTTTAAAGTATTGAAGGGCTCGAAGATCGTCCGAAGCTTCGACAAGTAAACTAGATTTCCTACGAATATTCAAACGCGCAAGAGTATCCCATCGCATATACGCGCGACTCAAGCGAAGTTATTTCATTTCTCATTTCAACTTTTTACAACATCGTACAAAACTACTGTGTGAGTTAACTTTTCTAGAAGATATTATGGATTTTAGGCTTAAAGAGATGCAACGGGTGGAGGAGGGTAGCAGAGGGAGGAGGAGTAGGAATTCAATGAGGTTCGGTTTAAGAGTAAGTTGCTGCTCAACGTTTTTCCCAATAGATAACAATGAACCAGTACAAGTTAAAACCGAAGTTAACTTCAGAATGGACACTTTTACTAAACAATGAAATGTCTATAAATCTACCTACATAATAGGAATTACAAAAATATAAGTCATGAATAAAAAATTAGGCACTGATAACAGAAGAACACTTTAGTAGTTTAAGTGAATCGTTTTAGAAACCAAGTTTCAAATAGTTTCTACTTATCGATAATAATGATCCCGATGGAGGTTTCCGGCGTACATTAGTGATCGTACCTAATTACTCGTTATGGAGTTTGTGCGAATTAGTGGACAATAGAAGTCTAGAGATGGAATTACATCGATTTGAACCAGAATAGAGATGTAAACTATTTCTACTGCGCTGTGTCCTTAAGTTGTTTTAAAGGGAATGCACCAGTGGAATGAAGTACAGACTATAAAATTAAACTATCACTGTAGGGAAGATATAACATCGCAGGTTGACAAAGCAAATGGCATTACGCGAACGTGCTATTATTGATATTAAGAGGAGTGCAACTTTGTCGAGACTTGTGGAGACTTGTCTGTTCGCTGTAGCCGAAAGATTTATAGTCCGAGTGGCCGACTCTTGGTTTTACAGTAGAAGCCGATTCGCTTTAGTCGATTCGAGCCAAGAGAACTCGTCTCTTCTCTGCCGGCATTCGACCCCGACCCCAAATCCAAACCTCAAACTCCGGGTGCCACGTCCCGCGCGTCCTTCCACCTTCTTGCTCTGGCGGTGCGACTGCAGGGTAGTTTTCGGATGCAAGTAATAGTAATTCGTTTCAGTTTCGGCTCACCCTGCCCGAGGCTTCCTAAATCATCAGATAATTACTTTGGTAATTAATTACAACTCCGTTGGGCCGTGGACCCAGCGACCGCACCAACTAGCAGTTTAAGGGGTGGTTCACTAACGAACGACTGTCATTTCTACTGTGCCAAATCTTCTTGTCCAACCATCAGTCATAATTTTTCTTGTTTTTCTATTTTCGGTGTTTTTTTTCATTACCTGCGTAATACTTTGTAATAGTTTGTTAACCATAGATGTCAAATCCTAGATCTATCCTTCTATCTAACTGAGTAAAATATTTTTTCATTGCTTAAGTTTGTTAACATTTCTCTGCTCTGTTTCTTAAATGTTCATACAAAAATTAATTTTGTTCCTCAGCTTTTTGGATCGGTATAGTAAAAGGATTTTTAACGAATACAGTTTAATCAAAACATTGTCAGGTTAGCATTGGCTACACGAAAACTTCTATTCCCAAGGATACGTGGTTGGATATAAGAGTAAGAGAGTAAGCACATGTATATTCGGTGGATGTATCACGAGATTCGTCGAGTTGTGGAGTGCTTTCGTGGTGAAAACTTTTCCCACCACAAGTTCGAGGTTCCGCCGTCCATTAGTTAATTGTGGTTTCTAGATCAGAATATTCCATAAACCACTCAGTTGTTGTTTCTCCAGAATAGAATACAACCTCAAATGAAGGTGGATATTGTTTAGGGAGCTTTGCAACTGAAAGGTTGAAAGATCGTACCGGTAGCAACTAACTTCACAAACTTTGTATGGTTTCCATTATAATTCAGCAGTGTCTTAATATTGATCTATTTGAAAAGATTACTGTTTGTATGAATAGTGACGTATCGATTTGCAGTTATAAAAATTGCAAGATTAACTTTTACGTTAATGTGCGATGTGATTTGAATAAACCCTTTAAGTTATGTTCATAATACAATGCAGTTTATTGACAAACAAAGTGGCACGATATACTCAAATGAATGAACGAGAATCGGAAGAATACTTTGATACAAAGCATGCCAGAATTTTCTTGGCCATAGGGTTGAAAGGATTCTCTAGCATTCTTTAGAGGCGATAATGTTGCAAATTTATATTCCGAAGGCGAACAAGCTGCGCTGCTGAATGTGCACTCCTAGCCACTACTTTTCTACCCAGAATAGGTTGATTCTTTTTCGAACGTCTCGTTTGATAACTTTGTCTACCTCCTTTTCCTATCTTTAACATTAATTATATAAGGTTATGTTGTTATTTATGTAAACAGTATTAATAACATTATTTATTATTATATACAGACAGAAAGCTGTCTGTCTCTGTTCGCTTTAAATGCATTGCGCAAAGCAAAAAAGAATTAAGCGCTTTGATCTGCCGATTTTCGTCTACCTTCCTGTTGCCTCTTATTCGCATTTTCTTTTTCTGCATTTTCTTTAAATCCTCTTTACTTCCCTCGAGAATCCAATACCGCTGCCGACATCACCACTGCAAACAAACTGCATCGTAAGACCAAATTATCGCTTACTCTGGACAAGCTCAGATTCGTTCGATAGTTTCACTGAACGCCTCTTGAAATGAAGACGATGAAACACTCGCATCACTATGTTTTTCTACTTGTAGTGGAAGGAAGGTAGCATTCAATTTAAAAATTCGTCAATGTGATACATCATTGTGAGATAAACACATTTTCGAATTTGCACAATAAATTATGTATGCTCCAATCTATAGGTGCACAAAATAATTTGCTTGCCTGTTAAAACGTATAATAACTGTCTTCATGTATTGTAACAATTTTCTGGTATAGAAAATGACACTCAAATTATTCTGTGTTTGTGATCTTCATTTCGTTGCTTGGGCGGAATTATTTTTCTGAACGTGACCGTCCTAGATCCGACAAAGCTAGGCGCTGGTCGATCTTCTATTCATGGTATGGCGGAAAAGTTATTCAAGTGGCGCAAACATTATGCAAGGAACGTTACCGTAAAAGCAAGTCACCATGCTGCGTCACGTTGTGTGACTGTTGTAATCGTTGATTTACCTATTTCAGTTGCAAAACATGTTTTAATTACGTTCGTATAAATTATTTTTCAAACCAAGGTCATCACTTATAAGGCGTTAAAATATCGCTTTACCATTTTTCGATCTACAATTTTTATATAATTTATATAACACTGTAAATTTCAACAAGTTGTTTTTAAACAAGTAAAATTTATGTCAATATTGACATCATCTAAAAATTTCACTTTCTGATATCAGTTCCAACAACATCTACAAGAAAATGATGTATTTTATAATCAAATTATCTATGTATAATGTAAATCTTAGTAAAGTCATGATTATATATTTTTCTATAGAATATAATAAAGAAAAATATTTACGTATTAGTATTTCATATAAAATAAATTGTTAGATTATAGTTAATATAATAGATAGATGAAATGACAACGTCAACATTTATGAAAACTAGAAGAAATCCAATGATATAATGATTAATTTATCAAACGAAAATCTATTGAACTTTATGTTCCTTATTAAATAAGGATTATAAAATGTAAATATTTGAAATTTTTCAATTAACGTTATGCGTAATCATTTTTAAACTTTCAGCATTATTTGAGATGATTGTAAAATAATTTTAAAATATCTAAAAATATAATACTTCTCTACAAGTTGCAAAAATTTGGATTGATTGAAATCCTTGAAAATGCTTGTTGAAGGAAAGTATGTTTTTTAAAACAAATTGAAACTTTGAAAGTGCGCACGGATTTGCACCAATAAGTTCGATTAACACTAATAGAAACCTACTCAACTAAATTCAATTGACTTGAAGAGCTTCAAAATTTATGCACTTAGATTATAGCTTGGCCAAGTTATGCATATTTTATAACACCATACTTTTTATATGTTTTTATAGTTATAAAATAAATATTGTGTACTGTAATATTCGAAAGTACAGGTTTTAAAAATATTTTGATACTGTTCACGAATTGTTATGGTAGTAGTATGAAATTATTATAGCCATAACGTGAATTTTGTAAATTTGAAAGTAAAATGATTGCATTACGTTTACTTTAATTTTAACTTTTTGCATTAATCGAACCTGTCGGTGCGATTCCTGTGCATACTTTCAAAGTTTCGATTTTTTTGTGCAAATGTTTTCATTTAACCAAGTTTTTCAAGGGCTTAAATTACTCCAAATTTCAGTAACTTGTAGAGGAGAAAATCTAATATTTTTTTTTTTTAATATTTGCAGATATTTTTGTTAAACTATTGTTTGCTATGTAATTTTAGAAATACTGCGTGTTTGAAAACAATCCATTTTTGATATTTTATCGAAACGGTGTATATTCTTTTTTTGTAATTTTTTTTTTTTTTTATTAAAATTTATTATTTTAATTTATTTTATATTAAATAATATTAATAATAATATTATTTATTACTATAGAAATAATTTATTACTATATCAATATTATATATTAATTTATTACATGTAATTTAACGTTTGAATTAAAGAACAATGGTTTTTACAAATCATGAAAAAATCTTTATTCTTCAGTTATGTATATATAAATATATGCACTTGTACTAAAAAAAAATTCATTTCCACAATTATTTGCTATTCGCAAACGCCATTTGCTACCATTCATTTAGAATTACCTAGTATTTTTTAAAGTATTTTAAGCAGTCTTGCACAGTTCACACAATGATACAACGACAGATTAAGGATTAGAGTGACAGCAAACAGCATCATTTTGGCAACGCGCCACCACGCACGCTGATGGATACATGACGGGTATATATACGGCAGTCGTCGCACACTACGACACTCTTGCAGACGATTTAATTAACTTGATTTACTATACTCACTGACTTTCAAGTTGTGAAGATTCTGTCTGCTTTACTAGACTTTAAACTTTTCTCACAGATTCTGATTATTTTTCGTGATCTTTTTTATAAGAATCATTTCTTGTAATTATTTTTTCTTCAAGGTGTTAAAAAAGCTTGAAAGTTTATTGAAACAATTGAATGTATTATAGAAATATATTTTTAACTTTATCCATTAATGTATAATGTTAACAAAATATAATTCTACTGCAATTATACGATTATTATTTATGCGCAATTTTAAATAGTTTAAGCAATACTATATTTAAAAAAATAAAATAATACAAAATACAGATTATAAATCTAAAATACATATTCGATAGTTGAAGGAGGGGTGTTTATACCGGATCTTGCTGTAAATCTGAGTGATGTATTGGGTATAGATACATTGGATAATGTCGGACTTAAGCCGCATTGTCAGTTAACAAGTGTGAATACGATTATTGTAGTGTATTTAGTAAATGATACCATCGACGGAAAAGGAAAACCTACTGTAACCAAAACTTGTGAAACGATGCATCTATCGTAAATCAATCCTTGTAAAGCATATCACTTAAGCGGAAAACGCAAGAGAATACTATGGTATATGTTCATGGTAATTTCATATTTTGGACCTAGAGAGGGAGCACACATTAGTATATGCCAAGTTCATTTTAGATCGTTAAAGTATATAAAGTATCTCTAACTTTTGCCATAAGATCACAGATCAGCTAGTATGCGATGACTTTCGTAATTGCAGACTGCGACAATAAACTCCTAGATTATATGGTAAATGAACGAACTGAATTTGAACTCGTTAAACAGAATGCTTGTTCAGATTCTAAATTCATCATGAGCTGATGTTAGAACTAATATGTAAAATTCATGATAAATATTTTTATAATATATATTATGTATAACGTCTGTATTAATACTTCATTTTGTAGAAATAATATAATTATCATAGTTGATATATAAAAAAGCATGTAATAATTTACTTTATTTATTTAATTATTATTAGAATATTAATATAAATACATTAGAATATAAACTTAAAGCTAATATTAATTTATAATGAATGATTCATTTTAACGACAATATGAATTTTTCGATACGTTAATAAATTTATAAGAAAATGTTGAAGCTAAATATTTTATATTAACAATATTTCAATAAATCGTTCCAAATAACTAAGTTAGAAATAATTTTGTAAATAGTTCGTATTTTAGTTCTTAACTACAAATATAATTCTTTTTAAAAATCTGATATCACTGTAATTTATCCAGCATGTGTAGCAAACCTCAATATTCTCCTTCGATGGAATGATAAAACATTGTACTTTGTACAATACACGCTCGGAATTCACATATCCCTGTGGCATATGAACTCTTGGCAAAAATTCTAGTCGGCATCGTTTAACGAGGATGCTTACAGGGTGGAAATAATCGGTAAGAAGGATGCAGAGACCAAGCTGGTCAAAATTCTGTAAGAGAAAGAAAACAGTTTATTACGCGGAGCAAAGAATAGTATACATGTATATCAGATTGGATGAAAAGACTAGAGATAGACGGCAAAAGGGATAGCTCCTGAATACGAATGTACGAATTAACTACTGATTGGCCGCAATTCAATCAGCTCAGCGTGATTGGTTAGTTAGAGTTTCGGTAAAACCCAGATGGACTTGACTTGTTACTTATTTTACTGACCTCATCTACCTTAATTAAACGAATATGTAATTTAAACGCTAATAACCGGAACAAAATACATTATTCTTGAAAATGAATGATCATTCATACTTTCTTATTGTTTAAAGCATTTTGTTATTACAAATAATGTGCGAAATAACTTTCGTCGATGCTATCAGCCTTTTATTTGCAATATGAAATACATTCAAGAATTCTTTAATTTGGTCAAGACATTGAAAAGCTTTGATTTAAAGTTGCAAACCAGATCGAGCTCATTGAAAAAGAAAACTCAGCATAAAGACTAAAAGAACCAGTTTAGGTTGGAGAAGCGCATTCGGAACCTTCTATTAATTTTCCGAGCAGTGAAAATCTAGCAGCGTGAACACAATCGAATTTCCGTTCGGTCGGTTGCGTCGTTGTCTGCCATCTCTATCTCGCTTTCAATGTTTTACAAACATTTGTTAGTTCAAAAATAATCAATTGCTCTATTTATTATGTGATTTGAAAATTTATCCATGATTTGCAATATTCGGAATTGAATATTAGTGATAACGGAAGCCGTAATGAAGAAACTTTATTTTAAATGTAAAATACAATATTTATTTGTAGCTATAAAATATTAATAATTGAAAATTTAAATGTCACTCGAAAATATCTTTCAAAAATATTTTCATCTTAAAGATATATTTTAAAATTTCTTACCTATAGATACATTATCGTTTCTGACACCGGAAGAAGAACGGAGAATGAACGTAGAAGCATATTGGGAATTCGTAGGGTGGAATGATAGATTTCGAAATGGCGTGTAGCCCTCTGGCAAACGCTGCTCCATTCGATAATTGATTGCATTTATACGCGTGTCACTGTAATCTCTCACGAAATCCCACTCAGAGTCGTTCCAGAATTCTCTCGATTGTCCGAATGAAATTGTCTTCAAACCGAATTTCCTGCTCGCATTGCAGACGATTTTTGGATTTTCAAGACGTAACATTCCATTTATTTCAATTATGACTCAGGTTCCGTATTTTTGGATTGTGCTGCTCAATGGAATGGAAATACTTTAAGCATTCTAATTTTTCATAATTTACAGTATGAATTATACTTTTAAAATTGCATGAATAATTTTTTGCTATAGAAGAACGAGTCGTAATAAAAAGGTATATTCTCATTAATGGTAGCTTTTCTCGCATTAAAATCGTAATATTAAATAATGAAATTAACGAATCGGATTCATAAATTAAAAGATAGTAATTTATTTGTCAACTTAGCGGTTCAAAATCTCTTTACCACATAAGGGAGAAGGAAAAAGTTTCCAGTAAATAATAATATAAATGAATGACAATGTTCACATTATAATTAATTTTATTTATGCCTTAATATGGATGGTATTGATGATAATAACAATAATAATAATTACACGATAATAATGAAATACAATACTATTCCCAATATTAAACACTTGGCCAACCAGTAGCACATTACCAGTTGCAATAATGATAGACGCTCCATTACTAGCGGTTTATCGAAAACCGCAAAATTTTCGCTGATGCAGAAGCAGACGCGATCCACGTGATGTGTCCAACAGTACTCGAGCTTTGGCATGGGTTGAAAAACGAGAACCGTGAAACTGATTCGATGACGATCGATATTGGTCCGTGAACATCACGACGTGATGCAATGTAATAAATAACACACACATCACGATAGGTGAAAATAATTTAACTTTTTATTTTTTACAACTTCCAATTCGAGTTGATGATCAATCTTTCCAAAATTGTCTTTTTCTGTATACGTTAGTTTAGAACACTTTTGTAATTATTGTTACTGAATTTCTTCCTTCTAAATATTAACAAATAAATAAATAAATAAATATTTTTTTAGAGCTCAGAGATGCATATATACAAAATATTTGTAAATATCTATTAATAAATATGAAACGAGTATGTCAACGACTTTCGTTTATTAATCAATTTTTATTCAAGTAATATCGCTTTGAATCTTTGAATGAATCTTATTCTGCTCTGATTTCAGCTATTCTATCACTTTGAAGGATTTCAACAAAAAACTGAGATTTTTTGCTTTGCGTTTTGTACCACGTGTCCTTACATTTCCTAATTCACGTTCTTCTCTCTCTATTTTTCGTCATTTATGCGTTAGTGACATTTTCTTCTTGTAAGCCCATAGAGTGAAAAAGGATTTATTTCAATTAAATGAAATAATTTGTATTTTAAAAACTTATATTTATATGCCACATAAGACTCAATCAATTTCAGTATAGTAATAATAACGTTAAAATTGGTCTTCTAATGATAGTAGATTTTTATACTTGAGTTTTCACGCGGTTTCTAAATATTGATTTTGGAAATTATTTGTTTTGACAATTTAGTTATGTCCAAAGGATGTCCAATCAAATCAACTCCAGAATTACTATTCTTGTAGTTGCAACATTTCGTGTAGTGATAGAAGACTGTATGAAAGTTATCTAGGATGACGAGATTTGAACTGGTTCGAGGAAACAGGGCAGCATGTGTATCCACCGGAATCTCCAACCACAGAGAATGGAGCATTGAATCGACTATAACCAGATCACCTTCTGTTTTCAACAAGCAGTTGAACTCATTTACTGCTTTTCCAATTTTATGCATAACTTATAGTTTAAACATTTTATTAAGAAATTTCTCTTTATTATTTTTATATTTTATATTAATATAAAAATACTAAATATTTAAAATATTTCTTTTTACCTAAAAACATATATTATGAAACGACCATAGAATATTTTATATATATTATAATATCCGTTGAATCTTCTATGGAAATGTTAAAAAATGTTATGCGCTTACATCATAAATGGACGTTCAAAATATCACTGAAAATTTGTTTCTGATTTCTGTGATTGAAGTATAAATGATCAATCACTTGATACAGTGTATACATAATGGAAATTAAATGAATTAAGTTTAAAAAGAATATTGATATAGATGACCTTGAACAAAATATTTAAGAATTTCATTCAGAAATCAGTAAATTGTATAACTTTTCTTAGAAGTGGTTAAACAAACTAGTTTGAATACTTTCAGAGTTATTGAAACTTGTGATATGAAAGAAAGTTTAACTGAAGATACTAGTTTTTAACGCAAGAAGTTTTTATTACAATCTTTAAATTTCAATGAGCTAAGAATAAATAATTGTTTACACTTATTATAATTAATTAACACCTGTTGCTAATTAATATAATTAAATTTTTCAATTCCTTCGAATATAATTAAAAATGTATTTTTTAGTATAAGAGAACCTTCTAACGAATGGTTTTGAAAATTGATTTATAAAATATCGTCACTACGATTTTTATGATAGATTAATTTGTTGCATATTTGTAATATAATTCTATGTATATTTAGTTACATAAATATATTTAAAATAATGTAGGCATTAACATATATACATATTACTAACTAATGCATACATATTAATAAATATATACATATTCGACTACATTATATATATATATATATATATATATGTCTATAGTACATATGATAATAATATAATAAGTTATATATTATTAGCAATATCACGCAATTTTATTTATGATTATAGCTGAACGCTATTATTCGTTTATTCAAAAAAAAAAAAACTTAATATAAAAGAAACATATTGCACTCTTTCCCCCATTGTAATATTACTTCCAAAGTAATACTGCATATGCTGCTGATTACCTCGTTAAGTAATATAATTAAGCAATAACAAAATTGTATATTTTATTATGATGTTTCAAAAAACTAATGATATAATATATACTTAATGCTGTACAGATAAATTATAAATTACAAAGGTTTATCGTATTTAATATATTTATTTTAAAAATGAAAATACTTTACATTTTATTAAATATCTTTTGCATTAATCATTTTGAATAATCCTCTGCATTACGCTTTTTTGTTTCAGAACACTATCACATATTCGTCGGAGATTTGAGTCCGGAGATCGAGACGCAGACCCTAAGGGAAGCCTTCGCCCCTTTTGGCGAGATTTCGTAAGTCCTGTTAAGCTCGCTCATTAACGACGACTTATCGTCACCCCTAACTAAATCATTCACTACTTCTTCTACCGCGACATGTTTGCATAAATGGAACTGGGTTTCACCGGGTGACGTGGTCAATCTTTCTTTAAATAATATATCACGTATAGCTGTTACATGTACCATCGTTATTATAATCGCGATACAGTTCTTTTGATTTGCGATCGTGAAAAGGGTTTCATTGAATAGAACTGAATTGACAAAGATGGAACAGGAATTGCGAGGACGTACTGACACGTTGAGCTATTAATGGCAGGCCTTTCGCGGACTCGAAGCAGTTGATTTTGGAGAAAATCCGGTAGTCCGCAGCTTGAAAATGAAGTCTCAGAGACACTCGCCATATTTCAATGCAGGCTAGCAGGCCAGATGGAGTAAGTAGAGAGTAGCTATGTATGAGTGTACTTACTGGCAGTATGAGGAAAGTGCTGGAAAAATGGAGCCCTCTAGGAAAATCGATTCAAACTCGCTTCCGCGAGTACCTAAGCTGCGCTTTAAAAACCTCGTGAAAAATTGCTGGCGGTTTCCTCTTTTTATTTTGTTTTCCTACAACGCTGCCGAGCGCACTTTCTTTATATCTTTTTTCATGCCCAAGACCCTGTTTTTCCTTCTCTTTTGGCCAATCCGAACGTATTGCCATGAAAACGCCTCCGCTGCCTTCGGTACGGTAAACATTTGAGATTAATTATAGACCTGTGGTTCTCGTGTAACCAAGCTACAAGCGCTGATCCGTTCGACATTCTACCAACTCAGGATACCGCAAGACGATTTACGATCATCTCGCCTTTCTCACTCTTTTGCTAACACTGCTGGGGATGCGTCCTCAAGAGCCCAATAAAATGGTTAGAGAGAGTCATTTCAAGTTTCTATACCGAAGCTTGCTCGACCTCTTCGATTAGCTATTTTAATATTATACAAGTCATTTTCCGTTCGTCAATAAAATTTGAAAATTTATTTTAATAACAAATAAATATCTTTAGTCGGACTATTTAGATAATAGTGATATTGTTACAATAATAAATTTCTTGTTATTTGAAAATATATAAATTCATTTTCGTGGTATGATTTATAAATAACCTTAAGTATGGATGGTATAGAAAATGTATGTTTGTTGTTATATTTTTGTAATGTTTGTTTTTTTTTTATTTTCTTTGAAGTATGTCGAAAGATAGAAAATATTATGAATGTGAAAAATAAGAGAAAAGATAAAAGACACAATTACTCTCCTTCACAAATCGTCGAGGTTCAAAGATTCTAGGAAAAATTGACAATTTCCAAAAGTTTTGACACCCCATGGAAAAGCGACGCTTCGATTAGTTTGCAAACGACCGTAACTTTTCCAAGAGATCTTTATCTAGAAAAGTATAAGCTACTTCGTACGGTAAGAAGACATTAAAAGAATGTTCGTCGCTAAGTCGGACAGATAAATTCGAATATCATAAAATATTTTTTCTTCATTTCAGGATTATCCTTATATATACAAAATTAATAGCATTTCTGTTTTATATATATAATTTCGCATTAATTTTTATTGTAAAATAACAAATAATAAGCGAATCAAATTGCAAACTAGTGATAGTTTACAGTGAAAAAAATTATTGTTTTGAACAATACTATTATTATTTACTAAATAATGCGAATTATATTTTATATATTTTTTTAAAAATATCAAAATATCTTAAGTTAGACTTTTCAACCTTCTCATCCTACGTAGTAAGACATTTAGTTTGATCTCGAAAAGTAGTACGAAATACTAGCGAGTGAACTTTGGATACAGACTCGAGGTGGATTTCAAGAAATTCGATTCGTGTATGAGATGTCGTAGTTGAATCTCTCAGTAACGCCCCAATGAATAGCATTCGTACGAGAACAGCATTTTTAATATCACATCAATTCACGAAATTCGTAATGATGAATTATGAAAGTAGATATATTTGTTATTTACCCTTATTTGCATTGAGAATTTAGTTCTCGGTTTAGCAAAAAGTCTGTATTATTAATCCGGCAATATTCTTATATTTTTTCTAAATTTTATACTTTCGCAAAAGTAAAAGTTGTCCAATGATAACTTGCACATTCGATTATTA